>JBBPFQ010711894.1:0-14548 GCA_037974815.1 Kaempferia elegans
TCCAGAAAATGCTATATTTTTTTTTTGAAAACAAAGATGGAAAATACAAACCAAACACCATTTTCTAGAAAATACACGTTTTCTAGAAAATGAAAATAGAAAACATGCAAACCAAACGCCCCCTAAGCTCCTTTAAGCCATTGTTAACTATTAAGTTAAATATATAACACATACACCTCAAGTGCAAGTATTTTCCTTCAAACAACAAAGAATTTTCACTTTTTGTTCTTCTTTTCAAATAATGAATTGTAGTGTCATTAGAAGAAGCATTGCCAACTATAATTGAAAATACAAAGACATTCTAAGACAAATCTCAACCATCTTACTAATTTCTTCCCCTACATGACTAGTGATTTTTGCGAAGTTATTTATTTTTTTATGTAACTTTCAATCACCATCTAAAAAGTGAGGTGTCACTACCATGTAATTTTTGTTTTAACTAGATGTCCAAGTATCAGTTGTGATACCCCTTTGATAGCCGATCATAATTTGTATCTTAACTTTCTCAACTAAGAATAAATATAAATCATACTTGCAACTTTCTTTCAATAAAAAATTTTGAATCGGTTGTAATTCATGCAATATAATTCTATAAATCTCTTCCCTTCAATAGCTCTAAATGACACTTCATCTAGAATCATATACCATGCTAATTTCAATTCACATCTTTTCTAATTAAAAGTACGAGGAACTAAGGTATTTCCTTGTCCCATAATCTCATTTGTCAACATTGGTAGATGTTTATCATTCCCACTAGCTTCGTTGAGCGGATTTGACTTACATCGCTTTACTAAGTGATTTTTTAACCCACTAGTATTTCCGTAAATTGTTGGGATCACAATTTTAGAATATTTGCATATCCCTATTTATTGTTCGCTTCCATCACACAACTTCCTTTTTCCCCTTTTCACAATGCTCCCAAACATACTTCTGGACTGTTTAGATCCTATATGAGGGTTCAATTTTGAAGATTTTCTTAATCAATTCCGACCCATAGACTCATGTGTTTCAGATTCTATTGTATTTGATGTTTGGGATAAACTTGGTGTGTGTTAGACTTCATCTTGAAAAATAATAATAATTCATATGTACTATACAATCTGAAATATAACTTATAAATACAATATTAAATCCTAAAAAGAGATGAATAGGTTGAAAATTTAAAGTTATATAAGAGAAACAAACCTTTGACTTGCCGAAATTCGAGAATAAACTTGGTGGCTAGTGGAGACGATGAATCCTTCAACAAATACCTCGGGTAAATTGAGAAGTGTATCCGAATTCAAATTAGGACAAAGATTTCATGAAGAGGAATTAGAATGAAGAGCGATGAGAGGATGAATTTGGCTTTTGGTTTTGGGTTTATAGCGAAAATAAATGTGTGTTTTTGAGAAGAGGAAAGGAGAAATATGAGTCGGCAAAAGCGTATGTACGTATTGAAGAGGTGGGGAAAAAAATGTTTGGATTGTCGTTGAAGTGGATTGTGGGCCAATGGAGAATGGGGTTGGGAAAAAAAAATTAGACAAACTAAAACATATTAAAGCCCAAAACCCTAAATGAAAAAATAAATAATGTATTTAGTATTTCAGTATATACTGAAATATCTAAAACAATAAGTTTTATAACAATACCAAAAATTTCAATGCGGTATATACTAAAAATTTTATAACAATAAATTTTTTGTATACTAAAAGTTTCTCTATGAACGGTATATATCAATATGATATGTGCGGATAAAATCGATGCTATAAAAATAATTTCATTAATCCAACACATAGACTAAATTTATGTTCGAGGATTTTAGGGTGAAAGATATAAATAAGAAAAGATATGCTCAAGCTATTTTTGATCACATAATTTTTTTAAAAATATCCACAATATTTTAGAATTTATAATTAGATATTTATAAGTTTTTTTTAATATAGATATTGTTTTATTAGTATTTATTTTAAAAATATATATAAAAATTTTAAAAAAGTGGCCACCTTTTTAATTTTTTTTAGGAACATATTTTGTTATCATTAAAAAATTTTTAAAAAAACTTTAAAAAAAAAGTGAACCCGGTCAGAGGTGGGCCTTGTGCACCAACCCCACCTTGATCACACAACTGCAATTGGATGATGCTGATAAAGTTATTTACTATAAATTTAAAAAAAAATGGAAAAAAATACAAGAACATAAAATTCTAGAGGTAAAATAAATAAAGGGATACAAATGGATGATGCTGATAAATACGTATTATCTATCTATTGGCAAAAGAATCCATAACATGGGATGCTAACAGATCCCCGACATGCATGTGCATGTGGTTAGATTCTGGTCCCACTCCTTGGATACTGCAAACTCGGTCTTTTTGGCAGCACATGGCGGGAACATAAACTTTTAGTTGCTGTGATTAATATAATATTTAATGTCAACCTTAATTATCGATATATCATAATTTTTAAAAGAGGGAATTTTAATTGAATAAATAATTTATTTAACCCACCTTATTTTATTTAATTTATAGAATTCAACTGATTTAGCTTGCCGGACATAACTCACCTTACTTCACTTTGTGAAACCTATCAAGTTGGCATGATGCATTTATGTACATTGAACAAATTTAAAGATAATAAAAATTTATTTATAATATGTTGAAAATAGAAAAATAATATAAACCTATCATTATAGCAACGTTATTAGTTAATGATTCGATCTGAAATCAGGAGATGGACTAACTCAGCGGTGCATTCGCGGTCAAGCTCTTTTGGTAGGCCAGATGCGTTTCAGGTCGGCTCCTATCAGGTTGGCTTCTATCGAGTTGGTTTATGTCAAATTGGTTTCTGTCAGGACCAATAAAGTTAGAAGGGCAAGACCTCTTGAGGCTCAAGTCAAATTTAGGAGAGAAAAAATAACAAAGAATGAAATATGTCTGTCACGTCCGCAAATGGGGAATATAATCCGGAATGTAATTACTTTGTAAGTGCAAAGTTTTAGATTTTGGAGTTATCAAAAAAAGTTTCCCTAAATTTTTTCACAATTTGTTTTCCTAAAATGAGTATTCCAAATGTTGAATCAAATAATATTAAATTATATTTTACTCCACGCAACTAAAATTATATAGGATAACTTAAACCAAATGCACTCTCAATATTGTCATCATTATCTTATATATGGAGCAAAGAGGTGGCTAGGGTTTTTAAGAGATGTACTTTTCCACTTTGCTTTCCAAAAGACACTCCTTTTGATAACTAGCGCCATTTTAACCGTCGTGTTGCCTCCAAGCTCAGGAGCAATTTGATCTGAGTCTGATCCTAATCTAGCACGTTGGACTTAACTCAGATGTGACTCGAACTAAATCGAATTGAGCTTGGCCATGAGTCCACTGACTCAACTTGATTTCCAAGTTCAGCCATGAGCTGACTAATGCGAATCGAGTTCGCTGACCAAGTCTTAGGCATGTCACGCGACCCTTGTTGTTTCTGCCACATCAGTTAAGTTCGATAAAAGCTCAAATTCAACTTGAGCTTAATAAGATTTTTAATAAATAAATTTAAACAAATTCTAAAAGTAAATAAACAAGCTTACACTTATAATAAATATGTGAAAAAAAAGCATAATGTTGCAAGTTCTTCCACAAATCAATCTTGCTTTCATTGATTCATTTGATATTTTACATTCATCAATTATTGCAATATTGGTGCGCAATCATGTCCACTTTTACCTACCCTGCCGTTTCATGAACCAAAGCAATTAATTATGCAAATCACTAAAGAGGCCCCAACCTTGTCCTTGGCCCTCCTCACAAGCAAATCAGTGACTGCAAGTGTGTTATTTCCCCTGTACATGCACCATCACACAACCACCACATTGCTCTACATCTGCCTCTTCAGCAAGCTACTTGAATTGCTGCAATTATAGTTTGGATAAATTGGATATTTTTGTTGGAGCCTCTGTGAGTTTCTGTTGTTGTTACCATTTTCCATGGATGCAGTGGATCTCCTTGACTTGGTCTTCCTTCTCGGAGCAGTAGATTTGGGGATGAACACTCCGGTTCCTTTGCTCTCCCTTCTCTGGGCCACCTCATTTATGTATGGCGGCATCGACATCGTCATATGGGGCATGTATGCAATCTCCTGTTTATACTGAACATCGAATTAAAATTGATTTTAAACTAAAAAAAATGGGCTTTAAAAAAGTATTTGATGAGTTGGTTGTTACAATTGGACCTTGGTGGTCCTGTCACAATGGATAACTTCAGCAAGGAAAATTGATATTGGGACTGAATTTTTATTGGTTGAGTACCCTTTTCAGGCGAATATAGTTGAACCGCTTCCGAAAAAAGAAATCTCTCTTGATTGGTTGGATTGTAGAAAAGCATGGATTCATGGCAGTTCCTCTGATGAGGAAGAGAGAGAGAGAGAGAGAGAGAGAGAGAGAGAGAGAGAGGGAAAAAATAAAAGAAAAGAAAAGAAAGGATGATTGCTAGTAATAAGATACCTGAACTGGAAGGGGAGGATACTTAATTGGGAGTTCTTCCTCATCGTCAGTGATTAGCATGGTAATTTGCTTGCTAAGCTCTGCAAAAAACACTTCATCTTCCACCTCCAGAGCCATATCCAACAACTAGTGATGGAATTCTTTCACTGAAAAGAGAGAGTTTGAGGAATTCAAGTCTGCTGCTCAACTGCTCATTGCTTCTTTCTCCTAGTTGTTATGGTTGGCGATGGTCTTTAATAGGCGAAGGCAAGAGGGGGAGGCAAGTGGATTGGGAGCATTTTGGGGCCCAGCGTAAGTTGGCCAATTCCATTTCAGGCCTAAAAGTATTTTAAGGTTTTCCACATATGTCCTTGGGCAGAGAATGCTGCCTCAATTTGATGTGTTTATATGCACACTTATTCTTTTTGCACATCGACTCAACTTTAAGGATCAATCTATCGAGGAATCATTCATGTTAGGACACAAACTTTATTATAAGGGTATATTGAAACACTTGGTTCACTTGGCTATATTGTCTAAAGCCCTCTCCTTGAAGCTCCTGAACAGGGACGATTCTTCTTTTTCCCATGAATGGCGCGTGCATGCTGCTATTAAGAAAATTTGCAATTTTTTGGAAAGACCAAGTAGTAAATGGGCAAAGAAAACTATTTCACATGACTCCGAGTTAGAGTTTGAAATGGATGACGAAGAAGCTTATGGTAACAAATGTAGCCAACAAAGACTCACAAGTTCAAGAACCGATAACCTTTCAAACTTTAAATGAAGGCCATTAAATGTTGCAGCTGATGCCAATCCAAGCAATTGGAGGTGAGCAAGATATGTAAAGTTTCTGACCACTAACTTAGATTTCTGAATTTTTGGACTACTTCATGGTGGATTATGTCAACAGACTCCACTTTTGTCCTGCTAGAAAGTTACGAGTTCAATCAACAAGATAGAAAGAATTCCTATTTCACTAGAAAAATTTGAGATGCTAGAATTTTTTAAACAGACTAACCATTTCCATGACAGAAAACATAATCAAAATTGCCATAATGTAGTCAACAGTAATTGATCAGGTCCTATTGACCTAGATTGCTAGCTTGGATGGCAAGGTTGCCAGCAATGAACGAATCAAATGAGCACCAGAGCTTTTGATAGGGATTTGATTGGATAACAAAAGTTGGTGTGAGAAGTTCAACCACCTCCTTTTCCATAGGTTAGAGGGAATTAGGAATCGATGATCACCCAAATAATTGGAATGCCACGTTTCATTCAGATATAGGATATGCATTATTCACACGCCTGTACATTTCTCAATCAAATTGCAACTCGACCTAAGTTTACATGAGTTGTTCAACTACCAGTTACTGGTGGCAAAAATTAAACAATTGCACCAAAGTAATCATTCCCTGCTATATTTCCTGATAGGTTGTGGAGAGAATTGAGTGGATAATGCAGCAGGTACTCGGCACTATCAAGTATGGACAGCTGAGCTGCTACCCAACCAACCTCATTTCTTTGTTATTTTTCTCTTGTTCTTTAAAAAAATATAAAAATTATGCATTAAATTTGTTTGGCCTTCATGCTGCATGGTACAGGGACTGAGGGACCAGTTAAGTCCCCAGTCTCATGACTCAGCCTATTGGCCAGCACTGACAGTGTTCTTTCAGTGTTCGAAGAGACTTACAGATCATATGTAGCTGGCCTGACAAGAATAATGGAACCATAGCTAGGTCTACTTGTGTCCGACGTTTCTTCAACTTCAAGTGATGGAAACTAGTTGTGAATTCGTGATGGAGAATGGGCTCAACTTGCAGTGGATTGCATCATAATACCACACCCACAGTTATCATATGACAAACATCTGCATGGGGCTCACTGTCTGGAAGATGAACAGAGCCACATTTCAACACTGGACTCAACTTGCTTTTCCATCATCTAATGGACTTGAAATACAATATCTCCTCTGCTTAAACCTGTATAAAGTTCAATATGCACATATATTTCAGCCACAATGAATTAGAAAAAGAAAATACTAGTACGATCACAAAAAGGGTTACCTTGACATCATCGGAGATATGTCGAGTTAATTAGAAATCTTAATTGTAGAGCTCCATACTATGCTGTTTAAGCCAGTACTAGGCCACCTGTGCAATTCATAAAACAAACATGTCCAAGGCTATAGCTGATAATTTAACTCTATTTATCTAAATCACACGCACACAAAAAAAAAGACTGAACATTACATTGAAATAGGACTTTTAGTTCTTCAAATAAAAAACTGATTACCGACCCTAATTGTTGTGTGATTTGGGCACGCATTCAGACAATTCATTGGCCTACATAATTCCACATAATAAAGACAATGCCATAGGAAGCAGAAAAAAAATACAAAAGTAGAATTTATAGATGAGATAATTTATGAGCTCTCAGTGGTATCCATTTTTAAGGCCTCATCGGTAACCCCCTTGAAGACAACGCGGAGTTTCCTCAGGCACGATGCTTTCTTGTCATTTTTCACAGATACACCACTAACATGGAGAGTGTCCTTTGGAACTTTATCCATGAGGTCAAACATGGGGAGCTGGAGATTGGATCGTGTCATTTCTTCCAGTATCGGAGGAGATTGCATGTAAAGATTTTTGCCCCTGTATGTGATGCTAGCTTTTGACACAAGAAGCTTAGGGTGTTCGCCGAGCAGTCCAATGAACTATAATAGACATAAAATAAGAATAATAATAATCAATCAAACAATGGAGCAATCAGGCAAAACAAAAAAGCTTCCACAATTATAAAATGAACATGTTGAAAAACATTTTTTTAAAAGAAAAATGAGTTGCTTATGGTGCTACAGCAAACCCAACACTACTTTTTTCTTCTTTTTTTCTTGGAAGATAAAAAAAAAGGCACACCCAAAACTTTTCTCAGACATATTAATCTTCAATATAAGCTTACTAGCATCTATCTGTGAGCAAAATGAACACTCGAAGTGGAATGATTGTAAATCCACGGAAATACTTCAGTAGCTTTCTCTCTCCCTGTTTAATGTCTTTGATCAAAGAATTTTAAAGATATTTATAGGGTAAGAATTTCCATAGACTGAAAAGGTGGCATGCATATGCTTTAAGATTCTTTTAATAGCAGACTAGTTAGTTGTCAAGCCATAGCATCCACAATTAATGAAAAAGAGTAACCATGATAAGATAGTCCAAAAGAGGAAGAAAGCAGAGAAAAAAATATTCATATTGTAATATCCAAAAAAATTCTAAATACAAAATTAAAGAACTAGGAATTACCATTCAATCCCCATTAGATATGACTAAATAGTTAATTACATAAATTCTAACTATATTCACATTGTATAGTGAGGAACAAATGCCAGACAAAGATTTCTTATATGAAGAATAAGAGCAAAACCACTTTTCGCTAAAGGTGGAACTGTGGAAGCAGGAGGACTCAAGTTGAAAATTTCTTTCAGGGTCTTTATCACAACATTATATGATGTAAACAATTATTGTTTAGAGAGAAAACAATATAATAGAAAAGTTCCAAGTATGACGGAAGATAGTCACCACTCTGAAATTGTGAATATTGAGAAAACTACACTATTTCATAAGATTTCTGCAACTTGCTTTATAATGAATGTCCTTGAGATTATGGCATGAGCGCACCACCGAAGAACAGAGAGTGTTAATAATGCAACCACCTCAAACTACAAAGAACTGTACTGTAATTTGATGAAGATATAGTGATCAATCCAACACACTTGAAAACATGGTTATGCATGCATGAGCTTTGCATACATAGAACTGTAGTGCTTTCTAACTATTTCAGCAAGGGAAGCCTAGGTATGATACTTACAAATTACCATTTGCCACGTCTCACATGGGCCAGTATCAACCTTGCCTACTTTATCTAGAATCCAAAGTATACACCTTGAATTAGAGTCATATTCAACGCCCAAAATTACTCATCAATTATTATCGAGCCAGTATCCATACTCTGGCTCAAATTTAGATTTCAACACTATTAACCTTAGAATGGGGAATAGGACTTGTCTATCTACAGAAAGTCATGAGAAATCATAAAGATTTTAATGTAGGATAGAGTGAAGAGGACACTTTTGTAAAATCAAAATATTGAAAGTAAAACCTCACACGTGGATTATTGCATTGAGACAATTGCTGAGCTTGTCACCAGCAATTACAATGGTCAAGTACATCTAACCACTCAGTCAAACCTTAACCTTGCAGATGGTTATTCGTTAATTGGCACATTTTGTTTTCCTACTTGTTAATACTCGATCATTTTAAAAGATTGACATAATAGAAGTAAAACTGTTGCCTCCAGAATAAACTTTCTACATAATTATGCTTCAAAATATGGGAATGAAAATGCAGAACAGATTAGGATACCTAGATATTCTCAGCAAATTAAAATTAATTAATTGGACAACCCAATTAATCAACTGGCCCTAGATCAGTGAAGACTTCAAGACCGCAGAAAAAAAAGACTAGGACCTGAAATAGTCCCTCCCACTGATTATTAGGATTGGGCTGACCAAGTCGACCAATGGGGCACAGGTTTGATTTGGATGACTAAGATTAGACTCTAGAATATAGCTTCACAAAAATGAAAGTATGAAAAAGAAAAATAAAATGATGAATGCATGGTCCAATTAAATGCACATCACTTAAATCCTTTTATGCAAACCTTTACCTTGCAAAAAATGTCCAATTAGATCAAATTTCAAATTCGAGCCCTGTTTTCTTAGGTTTCATATTTTCCTCTATAACTATTTTAATTAGGTAGATCCACGAGCAGTTTTTCACATGCATTTTTTTTATTGGGGAAGAACAATGAAATTAAACAAAAAGTTCATCCATGAATGCCAAAAAGTTCATCTTGAATCCTACATTCTGGAAGAAAAAAATTAAAGGGGGTCCTGCAAGCTGCAAACACCAGTAAAGAAAGAGAATAGTTGCATTATATATGATTGCAATATTTCTTGTACTTAAAAAAGTATTTTTTTCATAAATAGTGCCTACTTCCTAGGGAGTCATCTCTCTATGTTTAGCAAATAGGAATGTGTCAATTAAGCAGACGGCATCTTCAGAAGCGTGTGACACAAAACTAAAGCGAAACAAACAATAAAAATCAATAGTGAAAATCTCAAGAGAGAGAGAGCTCTTAAAAGGTTAAGTTACCTGCGAAAGAGTAGTGGAAGTGTCAAGTTCAAGGAGAGTTCCAGGTCCACACACAAGACAATCTGTGTCTCTGACAAAATCAGTTACTTTTATGTGTGTTCCATCCAGACCATTGTATCTGAAAAACATGGCAATAGAGTAGTTAGAAGAAATATGCTCTGTACATTTTTAATAACATAGCCACCATGCAGGGAGAAATATGTGCCATCCTTTTTTATAACTCAACTAGACAAAGCTCGTGTTCTCTTGATAATATTATAAAAGATAGGTAAATATGATCAAGAAACAGAGGTACTTATAGGAACTCATCCAAAGGCAGATACAACTGCAAATCAACAAAGGCTTCATAAGACTTAGCATGATTTTATTTTGATAATCAGATAGCTAAAGAAGGTGCATATTTTAAAAATTTGAGACTATATTTTTTAATGTTCAGTTAGTATTCAACATCTACCAAGCATTCATATATTTCTTAAAAGTGTGGTATTTCATTTGGAATCAATAGACTCCAATATTACCTGGTTTGTCTATGTTACTTCAATCTGTATGCCTTGAGAAAAGTAAATTATGTGCAGAGAAGCAACCAAAAAAGGCAAAAACAGGTGAACTCTCCTGGCTAATAAATAATAATGGCATCAATAATATCATATACACAAAAAGTCTATTAAAACTTGCTATTGAGTTAATCTAATAAAAGATTGCTATTTTTTGGTAAATGGGTTAGACCCAGTCAAGCAAGATGCTAATATGCAGAACTAGGATTTGAGTATTGAATAAAGGTTGTTGCTTCTCTTTTATTATAAAGCTAAGCTTAATCAACAACTAGTCAACATCACAATGCTTATCATTCTTCTTTTCCATGTTGTGATTTCAGCATTTTTCCTGCCAGTAAGTTATAAAAATGTAAAGACATCAGGATAGGCTAGTCAAATGAACGAAAATGAAATGCCTCCACTTTACGTAAGTGAATAAGCATCACCAAGTAATTTATTAAGTATTTCCATCAACTTAAACAAATAATATGCTTTAATAAGACACTAAACAATCCAAGTCATCAATTTATGCAACCATCAAAAATATCACCTGGTACCCTAGTTACAGAGAGATTTTGCAAAGGTACATAGATTGTCTTGAAAAGCAGTATCTCTCAAGCAGCAAGAAGGCATTCTCTGCATCATTAATATATCACTTGTCCTCCCTAGCAAAAATCTACATAAACCTCCATAGTTTCCCCTGAGCAAAAAAGGGCAAAAGGAAAGAGCACGATGGACTATCCCCAATGTCACCACCCTCTAAGAACTACAAGTTGAGACCAAGGATGCCTTCAGCATCCAAAGGTCATGCACTGACCATAGATCCTGTTATAAGAGAAACACATTAACTGTAGTGATGTCCAAATGGGCTGATCAGGTCAGGCACAGTAAGTGCCTGATCAACCCTGTTTATGTGTTGTGTCAAGCCAAGTTCAGCCCCCATTTGAATAAGATTTCAATTTAGCACATTTTAAGATTTTGAAAATAGTTACTAAGCCACTTGAAGGCATCCCGCTAATGATCAACTGAGGTACTTTTTGGAATGGTGGAGAACGTTTTAGGGTGAGACATTCACAATTGCTGTATTCGGAGAGAAAATAGCAAGGGAAGATTAAATAAGCTCAATTTCTTCCGATATATAATATGTAATATATGATTAAATTAGAATACAAACAGTTTAATTTTTTATAGTTATAGTGTACAACAATCAAGCCTTTATCCCATTAAGTAGGATAAACTTTTTTATAGTTACGGCGTATAGTCAATTAATTTTCTGTAATTGTTCTATGAAATTTTAAATTTACAATTACAGCATTCGCTCTACCCATCTGACCTTTCCTTTTCTATACCACCGCTTTATTATCACTCTACCAGTCTGCTACTCTTGTCAACCTCCACATGTGTTAGTTGCTTTAGTGTTATGCTCAGTGCCATATTATTCTCAACTTCCATCTTCGCCCATTCATCTGACACTTCTTCAAAGCCTAGACTCTGTAAATTCCCTTTGCTCCTCTCCTTTTCATGGGTCTTCTCCTTTCCCTTACCACTCCTTTTATAGATATAGATGTTCATTTTCCCGTAACCACCAAAATCTAGCTTAGCCAAAGATTCTTCTGTCTTAACCCTCAACCAGTAAAGGTCAAGATGAGTGATATTCAATACATAGGGATTGATAAGAGCAATACCCATATACAACATGTTCAGAAAATGTTCAGATTTTGCTTGATCTACGGAACTGTTAGATTTGCCCATGTATAAAAAATGGAACAATTTTGAACCCAGAACTAGCATTTTTTGGTGTATGATGTATGTGGAGGAAGTGATGCACCCAGAAGGTAACTAGAGGGATAATGGTCTTTAATTAGTTCTAGAATTTCTATCCTCACTTGTCTATCTACATCTATCTTCCTATAAAGTGAACAGCTCGTACATGGTTTCTTTCCCTCCAATATTCTATCTCTACATCAATCGATATTTCCTACTACTATTCTCCAAGTAAACAGATCTAAGATTATCTCATTGAAAAAAAATAAATAAATAACAAGTGTGAAAAAAGGAGAAAGGCACTGACGTGAGATAATTGGATAATGTTTTGCTGCATCCAGATACTATCTTCAATGCTTCCAGTGCACAGGCAGCAGAAACAATTGCATTCGTGGATGCAATAGCAGGAATTATATTCTTCACAACACCCTGCAAAATGGGAAGTTGAGTATACAATGAACACTACAAAATGAGGCTGGTTGGAGCTAAAACAACACCACAATCATGTCCTGGCCTGCTTTCTGCTTTCAGATTTATATTTTACGGAGATCAAGAATTTCTCAAACTATAAACATGTGGTTATAGACTAGGATTGGGCATTTAAGTCTTTGATCAAAAATAAAAAAATAATAATAATAATAATAAAATTGTTCATTACATGCATCAATCAAATACAAGTATGCTGTTGGTAGACCTGGTAAAGTGTTCAGATAGGATGACATTATTTTGAGAATCCTTCTCTGCTGATCCACCATATGTTAAATAAAAGGTAAACGGCATGCTCAAAATCAACTTGACTGCCAAGTTCCAAACCTAAAATGTTAGTTTTTTATAATGCAAAGTAAAAATGACCATACAATGTAGACCTCTAATTTCATATAAGAACTCAGGTCACTTGAAAATATTCACTCTAGTAGACCATCTCTAATGAAGGTTGTTATTTTTGTTTAAATGAAGCTAATAGCTTAGGTGTGGTTGTAATTTTCTCCAAAAATAACCCATAAGAAATGCACGAAGAACTCTCATATAAACACTAAATAGAAATAGGACTACACATTGGAGTCCAGCTTGTGTTTTTCCTTCAACTACTAGACAGTTATGTCTCCAAGAAAAGGCATTAGCTGAGGTCACTTCGACTGAAATCTTGATAAAATTAAAGAGATTTTTAATTAACGCTTCAATTCCCAAATGTTGGAAATTAAAAATCATTGGAATTGCTGGACTTTCAAAGCTTGGAATTGCTGGATTTTATATCACTTTCCCACATGAGCTCATTGTTTTCTAATGTATGTCAAATTAAAATTTTAATTAGGCTTTTGAATCCTTATTTCTGCCTTATAGCCTTATAAGGCGAACTGCTACTTGTCCCCATCACTCCCACACCTATAACCCATCCAAATAACCAGCACTTGTGGAACAACATGACAAATACCTATATGAAACCATCAACCACATGTATCAGGCAACAGGACATAAAATATCTACATTATATAGGTAGAGATGTCATTGCATGTTAAATTCAAATAGTGTCTGCGATGTATTCCATACTGACAAATTAATTTCAAATAGTGGCTGTTATGTATTCCATACAAAAAAAAGAAAACTAATCTAAAGGAGTACTCATTCATCCATCAATGGAAATCATTGAACTAGAAGAAAAAACATAATATGGAAGCTTATCATACCTGTGTCAAAGAATATGTTACACCAGTAATACCAAAAAGTTCAGCTCTCTTTAAAGCCTGTCAAGATATATAGAAAACATAGATATATGAAATCTTCATATTAGTAAAAAAGATATACACCGTAAGCAATCAACCTCTAAGTAAACCCACTGCATATGTTCAAGATCATCAGCATCAAAAGATTTCCCATGATGGACCTATCAAACCAAAATAATGATAAGAAAAATGGAAATGAAACACAAAAAACAAGAGATTGAAAGTAAGCAACACCTCCCCCCATTTGATCAGATGTGCATACTCAATACAGTGAGCAGCAGTTCTAGGGGTCTCTGCAAGAGTACATAATGGGAACTTCACTTGTGGTGGGAAAAGCCATATGTTGCATTCAAAACAAGGAGTTCTTCCTGGTAAGATTACTCTAGCATGGCCCTTAAAGCCTTCAGTTCCACCATCAACAATAGGTTTAATTGTCTCGAGCAAAGGCTTGTCATCCTCATCATACTCTAGATTTCCCAGAAACAATGACATATACAGAGCCATATAGAGGTAAAAAATGTTAAAATAGAAGAAAAAAATGATTTACATCGAGCTGAACATGCCCAGTTTAGTGATATGGCTAAGGTATCCACTAAAATATAAAGAAGCAATCAAATGAGAACTGGATTGTAAAAAATAAACCAACAACCCAATATTCAAGAATACTAAGAAAACACACATCTTACTAATCCGACAATTATAGGCAACTTTGCATTTTGTAATCCTTGCCTTTTTGTTACTTACAATCAATATTGTAATCGTTACTACAACAACAGTAACAAAGGTAGCATTATATACTTTTTGTCATATTTTTTTACTTGTACATTAACACAATGAACACTGTAACCCTTACTACACT
>JBBPFQ010712205.1:1213-14545 GCA_037974815.1 Kaempferia elegans
ATTTAATTTCCCTTTAGCCTTAGATGATGAAGGTTAGTATCTCATACCCGATCTATCTTTTTTAGATTTTTGGCTCTCCAAAACCATACTCAAACCCTTAGATCTAACATTGAATCTCTCTAGGTTTTTCTCTAACTTATCAAGCTTTGCCTTCAAAGCTTGATTCTCCTTTTCTAGGTTTCTCACCTAGAATCTACATGTCCATCTTGGACATTTTTAGACCTACCCTTCCTAGGCATGTATCTCTTCTTCTTGGGATTAATGTCTAGGTCTCCTTAGATCTACCATTACTAGATCTATCATGCATAGTTCTCTTAGGGTTATGATCTACATTGATCATATTTCTATCATGATATTTAAAGTCAAAATTTTGCATGGGCATACAATGATTAACAAAATCATTTCTCCTAGCATGCATGGAAGAATGAAATTTTAAAATACAATTCAAACAAGCGTTTACCTCCCTTACCCTTGAAACTCCCCCTCGACTCGAGCTTGTCATCTTCTTCTCTCATTTCTTCAAATGTGACGTCTTCTTGATCTCCCCCTTCTTAGAGTACTTCAAGTGGTAGTGTCCTAACTCACCACATGTGAAACATCGGATGCACATTCTCCTTTTTTTGGCTTCTTCACTCGTACAACCCATGTTAAAATTCAAAGGAACTTAAATGGATTTATGGTTTATCTTTTTCTTACCAAGTGGATACTTTTTCTTATAGTGTCTCTTCTCATTGTATCTGAAGCAAATAATGTGCTCCTTTGTCTTCACTTCGATGGAGGTGCTTGCTAGGTTGACTTCTTCCAAGATTTCCTCCTCACTTGTCTTAGATTCTTCTTCAACCCTTGAGGATGACTCCTCATCTACACTTGTGGATGACACTTCTTCATCCTCCTCCTCCTCGGAAGTTGAACACAAGCCACCTTCCGGTTGCTCCTCCTCCACTTGACCCACTTCATCCTTTTCTTTGGATTGCACCTCTTCTTATGTAGGCAAGAGTTTTTCACCTAGAACTCTCTTTACTTTGTTCCACAACTTGTGAGCATTCTTGTATTCACCAACACGACTCACAACGTTATTAGGTAAAATATCAATTAAAATTGATATTACATTGTCGTTTACCTTTAAGCGTGAGATTTGCTCCTCGGTCCAATGACATGGTCGGAGTCTCTTTCCCTTCTTGTCTTTCGGAGTTTCAAACGGTTTCTTGATCACCACCATGGTGCTCAATCCGTCTTGAAGAAGTTCTTCATCTTCACTATCCAAAAAGTAATCTCTCATAAGCTTCTCCCTTAGTACTTCAGCAGGGCGATCAAGTCGTCCATCCTTGCTTCCTCGGTGGTTAGTCCAACGGAGAGCTTCCCCGACTCTAATACCACTTGTTGGAGTTCGAATCATGATGGATCGGCTACTTCCTACAATGTTAGCGCAAGCAGAAAACCAAAAATAAAACAAAGTAGGAACTAAAACTACAAGAAGGAAAGTAAATCGCTAACACTTACTCTTTACGTGGTTCGAAAATATCTTGCTCCTACTCCACGGCGTGCCCGTAAGGTGGACGACTCCTTAATCCTTCTGTGAATCAATCCCCGTCAATGCTGACTAACACAATCCTCATTGTCGGTAGAGAAACCTCTCAACAACATTGACCAAGCTCTTGGATGTGCTTAGGCTAGGAAGACTACTAATTAGGATTAACCACCTCTAATTTCGTCAATCATAATCAAGCTCTTAAGACTTGGTTATATAGGCAACCAGCTTAACAACCAAATTGATATGCCTGTTACCAGTCGACTACTAAGTATAACAGTCGATTGGTCCCTCGTAGAGATATAGTTGTTACACCCTAACGACTATTACCAGTCGAGTGCCAACTTTATCAGTCGACTGCTCCACCTAGGTTGAGCGAACAGAAATATTCTATTAGCTCCCAATCGGCTGACCCAAGTACAATTCACTCTTGCACTCGTCCTCACGACTCACTCGACTCTTTTTTGCAACCTTGACATCTTGCCTTCAAGCCTTCTTCCTTTGGCTATCATCCCTCGAATGCATACAAGCCCGCATCTCACCTCCATAACATCCTTCATGTATGCCTCGAAATGCACTTCCCTCGCCCTTGTCTTTGCTGCCTTATCCATGGTCTCTTAGATGCTCCATCTTTCACCGAACCCGAAGCTGTCAAGCTGAGTCACCATCATTGTCAGGAGCTGAGCTCCTAGACTTCACTTGCCAAGCCACATCTAGACTTACGTTGCCAAGCTTACACACTTGGACTTACACAGACAATGCCTCAACTTAAGTTTTCACCATTTGCACATGTACACCTCATACTCCACAGCGCATATCAGTGTATAATGTAAGTCCTAACTTAAACTTTGCTCAAACATCAAAATCTTGAATCACAATGATTGCTCCAACCAAGACCGATGTTTATTGTTCCCTCGACCGGGAACGTGTACTCACTGGTTTGCTCCTCCAATTGCTTATAAATACTTACCAGTTGCAGACTTCCTTGACCGGGTCCTTGACTGCACCGGGGCTTCCTATCAGATCTCGATCAATCTGGACTTTGACCAGTTGTCAACCCAATTGGACTTCCTTCTGCCATATCTCAATCAACTTGGACTTCATGCCAACTATCAACCTAGCTGAATTCCAGCTCAGTGTCTGGTCCTTTAGACTCATCAAGGTCAAATCCAACACACTTGGTAAAAGTATTAGGTCACAAAGTATCTAACTTTAACCATTTGTCATTTATTAAAATCTGAGTTCGATCATTAATACCAATTGCACCAACAGCCATCATGTCACGTGATTAGGTCACATGAGTGGTCACCGACCACCGGCCGCCAGCCCACATCACGTACTACAGCCGCCAGCCCACATCACGTACTACAACCACCACGAGAATAGATATGATTAGGTCGCATGAATGATAGTTGTTATGCAAATAGGACGCAATTGGTGTCGTGTATTATAGTATGAAGAAGGTTGGAGAAGAAGATTATGATCACCTCTTGTTCGGCGGATTCCTGCCTCGGTGGTAAGTAACTCAAATCAACTAACTAGATCCAAATTTAGTCAATCAGCCAATCATTATTGGCTAAAAGTATTTAACAATCCTAAATGCCTTAGGTTATTTGAACAAAATTAACATTATTGTACTCCTTAGGTTCTCATCTTAATATTTTAAGATTTTGAATCCTCCATAGTCTTCGAATTCATGCCAAATAATTCCACTTTTGGATTGGTTCCCTAAATCTATCCATTTTCATTTTCTTAGATTTCAAGGCACCAACTTTTTACCAAAAGTGCTTGGTGGATATCATGTCAAATAAACACTTGCACTCTTGGTTTTTGAGTTTGTTCATGTTATTTTTTTTTTATTAAATTCAAAATAATTGTCAAACACTTTTCACTAAAGACGCTTAACTAGGACTAATCGACTAACTAATCACTTTCAATTGAATTGCCTCCTTTAAGTATTCAAGCACCCTTGCTAAATTGTCAAATAAAACAATAATAAAATGACCACTTGACCAGTTAGAATACCATTGTTTTTCGTCCTTGCTCTGTCATCACTTTACAATTAATGAATAACTAATAAGAAATCAAAACAAGGAACCATGTGGTCATACCTAATTGGTAGGGTAAATAACCCTCCCATTTAAAGAAGACACTCAATACCTAATTTATCTCGTTTTATCTCATTATAGGATTGACGACGATGGACGTTTGACATGAGCGTTATCAAGTTTTACATCAATACCTAACTGACAGGAACAGCTTGGATTAACAAAATAGGCTTAGCAAACTTCTTTCAACTCTTAAAAAATGGTTGCATAATTGATCCAACAAAAAAAACACTTAATCAAATCACATTCGACAAAACAAATATGGTGTTAAATATAATTTTAAAGGGCTCTTTTAACAGAAAAGGAATCTTTAACACTGGCGAGAGGAACAGATCATGGCATATCCTATATAAAGCCAAACAAGAAATCATTTAGAGAGAGAAGAGAAATGCAGCAACTCGTGAATTAATTGTAGCAAGTAATTTTCACTTCAAAAGAAGAGAGATTGTGATACCAAACATTTTCTTGTTCCATGAAATCAGAATGACAATAATTTTGCAGGTGAATTCCTGGATTTGTTTTCAGCTTTAGGACACTGCAAATTATTGGTTCATTAGTCCAGGTCAGAACTTGTCCTTGTACATTGAAAGAAACTTAATTTATATTTTCAGCATTTATTGTAAAATTCTGAAAGTCATCGTAGGTTATAACCTTCCCTTGTTTTGGCCTTTGGAATCATGCACAAGCCAATCTTATGTTTCTGTCTTCATCAGCACTTAGAATTGAATAAGTCTCATCTGCATTTTGAAATATCATCAACTTGTTAAAAAAAAAAGTAATAATAAAAAGAGAGAAACAAGCAAAACAAACTGTTCTAATTGTTTAACTGAAAAAATAGTGTTGTAATTGTTTAATTAATTAAAATTTTCATGATGGGAATCTCCTACTCAAGAGGAATACGACAGCAATGATAAATGCTACGTGGTCCTTGTTTGTTATATGATTCAGCAACTTGCCAGTATATATTTATTCTCACAAATACAAATCACCTTCAACAGGTTTGCGAGACATACAATATTCTAAGTTGATGAACATTAACAAAATGAAGTCATCAACTATGCAATAGAATTTTAAAAATATAACGAAACATGTAAGGCGACTCACATGTTTGTTAGCAACATTACACTGCAAAAGTTTGACTTTTCTTCTCAATGTCTGACATTTCTTGTGGATGAAGTGGCCACCTTGATTTGTGACATGCCTTGCTTGTATGGTAGTGAGTTAACTAATTAAAAATATGTGAGAAAGAGAATTTGTTAGTAGCATCTACAACCATATTTATAATGATTTAGCAATCGCCATGTTGCATGACCTAAACAATTTCTCTGAGATCTTGCAATACCTGAATATTTTTTTAAAATGAACTTCTTGCACAAAGGAGTCTCTTTCTATTCACAAGTTAACAACATATTTGCATTTCAACAATAACAGAAAAGAGAAAAGGAAAAGGAAAAAAAAACATCAGGGACATGAAGCAGAGAGAAAAATTCATGCCTATAGTCACATAAACATACGATACCTCTTCTTTTCTATTCTCAGAGTAGAGTGATGCCTCTTCTTTTCTTTTCTCAGAAAAGAGTAGAGTGATGCCTCTTCTGTTCATTCAATATGCTTAAACTGAATAAAATTTATACAAAGTGCATTGCAGGCGACTACAGTACACCATGAAATGGTACACAAAAGGAGCAGCCACAACTCATGCTCCAAGAAATGATAGCTCTAATGGAGCATAGAGCTAATGTTTATAAGCCCACTCAACTGGAGGCCAAGTGCATCTCAATTAATGCTAATACAATGTACAGCTTACAACAGATGATCTAAAACTCTAGTTTTTCATTTATTGTAATAGCTAACGACACACAAGGACTAATCAAAAAAGAAAGGTGGCTGGCGATATGTGATTTTAGGACAACTATGTGAGCCCCACGGCAAGTATATGCTTGCTCAGAGGTGTATGTATTATGTACAAATGTGACCTTTTTTTTCTTAGTTTTTTTATAAATGTGACTTTTTAGTTATAGTGTTGATAGTATTGTGAGCATGAATCAGGTACATTATTGTTGTTCAAGCACCGCACATCATTTTCATTCCTTTGTTGTCATCACTTCCAGCGCTTTGCATTCTTCGATCCTTTAGACTTTGCTTTTGCTTGTTGAAAAGCCATCATCTTTTGCTTCTTTCTAGCTTCTTTCTCCTCCTGTATAAAGTGGAAGGCGGCAATCGTGGGTCAGAGAAACATCAAGAACGATTTCCCTCTCTAATTGAAAAGTTGATAAAAGTTCCACCTTCGACATCTTAGATTTGGCTTTTGTTTTTGGAGCCTTTTCTTCAAGAGCAGCCTCGCGTTCTAGTTCTCTTTCTCTAGCCTCAAGATTCTTGTCCAGATAATACTGTTGGAAGATTACCAAGGAATTCATAAATGCTTTTATGTGGCTTTAAATAAGCTAAAGAGTGTAATCAGTCTTAGCATAAAATGCAAATAAACTATTTGCATGACGAAGATAAAATTAAATGATATGATCATCACATTTGTAAATCAAAAATTGAAAGATACTCTTCATGGTCCTTTGAGAAAACACATAATATCAGCACATAAGAGTTTTGAGAAATATGATAAAGCATTTATATAACCTTCTAAAAGTAAACTGCACGAATAAACATCTGAAGCATAAAAATTTACATTGTAATCACCAGCATAGTCTTGTAATTGCCCATGTTTCACCTCCACCACTCTATTCACAATCTGTTTTATAAAGTAGCGATCATGCGAAACAGTGATGACAGTACCTTGATACTCGGATATGGCTTCCTGTTACATGATAACATAATTTTCAGCAGATTTCAAGTCAATAACTGCAAACAATAAGTCATAGTAGAGGAAAATCAAATGCTAGGTTGAAAAGATACCTCTAGCATCTCTTTTGATGGTATATCTAAATGGTTGGTAGGTTCATCTAAAACTAACAAAGTAGATGGTTTTACCAAAAATTTGCAAAAAGCAAGTCGTGCCTGAAACGAGTAAGTAAACATAGGTCAGCAGATTTCATTAATACGTAGAGGCATCTAGTGAATGCGTAAATAACAGAATGAAGAATATATAGACATGTTGTCAATGGTAAACAATATTTGGCGAACATTGTCTTATATGACATGCTGTCAGTAGACAACAAACATACAAAAACAAAAAGGACAATGGTAGCAAGAAACGGTGATTTTATTACAACAATAAGCGGCTTTCCTTGATTCTAATTGTCAGGTGATAGGAGAAGAATTTAAAAGCCTTTCAAACATCACACTAATATTGGTTCTGGAAAGGTGGGAAATTTTGACTACCAACTGAAACAACAGTAAACTCCTTGCTGCTTAATTTTATTCTGCATATCAATAGCTAACACAAAATGGAAATGATGCTGTTAAAATATTTTTCAAAAGGAGGAAATTTTCATGATTTACTACCACCTGAAACAACAGAGGCCTATCAGCTGCTTTAAATATTCAGCATAAGCATAAACAATTTGCAATGAGTACAAAAAAAAATCCAGTGAGAGATTACAAGGCCATACCTTTTCTCCACCGCTCAAAAGAGAAACTTCTCTGTCAAGCATGTCTAATTTGAAGTTACAACGACCAAGGAGACCCTTTATGTCATCTATTCTCCAATCCTCTGCAGCTTCCTCAACTGTCTCGAGCACAGTTTTACGAAGATCAAGTGCTTCTGCCTGTAAAGAAATTGTGAGGTAACATTAAACAACGTATCATTTACAACAAGAACAACCCAACCTTATCCCACTCGGAGGGGTCGGCATAACATTAAACAACATATCAAAGAAAAAAAATATTGTCAGATAAAGGAATTATCAAGGACCACTAAGCAAAAATAATTCCACAATCCATATAAAGCTATTAAGCAAATTGAATATGAACTGTGCATAACTGATGAAAAAGAGGTAAAAAGGAAGTGGAAGTAAGCCAGATCAAACCTACCTGGTTTTGTTCAAAATAATTTGGCAACACATTATGATCCCCAAGAAAAATATCTCCACCTAGAGGCTTCTCCAAGCCCATAATTAGCTTAAGCAAAGTACTTTTTCCGCATCCATTTGGACCAAGAATCGCTATTTTCTCACCTCGCTCAACCAAAAGATTTGTGTTATTAAACAATACCTGCCATTTCAAATCCATAAAAACAATTATTAAATTAAAAAAAAAGTTTAAGTGCCATGGTACATGACATGCATAGGTGTGACTTCTCTTTCTTACTAATAAGAACATTGCCCTGTGGCCATTCATTATACTAAGATGTCAAAGAGATATTGCTTACCTTATCATCATATCCAAAATTTAGATTCTTGATAGTTAAGACCATCCTCCCGCTTCTGCCACGCTCAGGGAATCTAATTTTTAATTGTTTTCTCTGAAAAGGCTTCTCAATTTGTCCTTCTTGAAGTTTCTCTAATTTCTAATATGACATCGCAATTAGGCAGTTAGAAATTGCCACAAAATAAGCATGGTGGACATTCAGATGTAAAGCTTGGAAGTACTGCTTGAAGAAACACTAGAAACTTTTAACTGCATACTCATCTTAATAATTCTAAAAAGGCTGATTATTCAAAGTCGTCCCCATGTTTAACTTAATGTATTAGAATTACTATCCTAAGAGCATCTACATTGGCGTTAAACGGTGATTGTTATAACATGCAATTGGTGTTAAAACCAATGCAGAATGAGTTCAATAACAACATGGCATTAACGCGTTCAAACTCTTGAACGCGTTAATTACTATTTTTAATATAATTTTTGTTTTTTTTTCACCTGGTGCATGACACGCATCAGGTGAGAGAAATTTATTTTTAAAAATTAAAAATTTTAAAATTTAAAACCAAACAATAAAATTAACTTTAATCTATATTTTTAATAGGTTAAAAATAATAATATTATTATTTTTAAATAATAATTATTTAAATTTTATAAATAAAATTAAAATTATGTTTATTTAATTAAAATAAAAATAAAGTGGATAGTGGGATCCACAAATAATGAGTCTTAATGTTAAAATAGTGAGAGAATAAATGTGTTAATATAATGTATATATGACATGTAGACCCCACAAATAATAAGGTTAATGTTAAAATGATAATGGAGGTGTTAATGTAATGTATATGTGGCATATGGACCGCACACTTTTCGATGAAGCGGTGAGTGTTATAACACCTACCAATGCGGATCCCCTAAAGCATATATTTTCAGTGCTTACCTATTGTAGCCATAAGAGTTTTTTTCATGCAATAATGACTTAGCTGCATCTTTTGTATCAAAGCAATGAATATGCAAAATAATATTGGACTACTGAATCAATAATGAACATGTTATTTGCTGTTCCAAAAAAAACAGTACACATATATATAAACATAACACCCGATGACAACATCTCATGTAACAAAACCATTAATGCTTATGAAGAGAATTATACTTTATGGCACATGGAGGTGGAGGAAGGCTGGGTTGTCACATTAAAATCCACAGCTTCTCCCATAGGATATCGAGAACAAAACTAAAATAGAAGGGGACTTGCTGGGAGGGGTAATATTTCTGTTGTATCCATAATAGAGTTCAGCTACATCATATGTAGGCCTCTTGATGTAACACTGATGACTAAATAATATCATGTAGTACTAAACCATTAGCCCTAGTAACCACATATTAAAATTTCACAATTATAACCTAACACAAACACACAAGATCCTTGTTACCTTCTCTTCATTAGATGCCCGACCAGCATTAACCCCAGCCCCTAATCTGTTTATTAAGTCCTTGGTATGCTCAATCTCCTTCTGTTGCTTCTCCCATGCTGCATATTGAGCTTCCTCCCATGCTGCTTTTGCCAGCACATACTCAGAGTAGTTACCCACAAATGTTCGGGACACTCCCATATCAGTTTCCACGATTTTTGTGCACAACTGATCAAGAAAAGCTCTGTCATGGGATATGATAACCATAGGCACATCCTGCTTGTTCAAATAGCCTTCCAGCCACTCAATTGTATCTAGATCAAGGTGATTTGTGGGCTCATCAAGAAGCAGCAAGTCTGGATCCTGCAACCATAATTCACAGGAAATAAACCACAATGCTTACGACATGAAACTCAGAGAAAATAAAATGAGCATTATTCAACTGGTGAGGCACAAATGAATATAGTTTGACTATAAACTTAGCACGGAGGAAAAACTATTGCATGTGATGGCAATCAAGCAGGACAAAAGGTAAGCTGAAAAAACAAAACCAATGGGTATCAAGTCAATCTTGAACTAATGATACAATATAGGCTTCTGAGCATTTATCACAAGCCGAGCTGCAGTTTGACAAGTAACTCCTGAGAGAACATGTATTGATTTAAATTCTTTTCGAACAATTAGTAAATGCAATTATGAACTTGCATAAAATTTGTACAACTATGAAAACAAGTGCAAAACAAATTAAAACATGATAAACTCAAAGCAACCAAAAAGTATATTTTCGACATTAGAAGACTGATAAGCTAATTTGTCCTCTGTGTAAGTTCACCAATACAAAATAACAGAAAATTTTCACTTGCCAACAAACAGAACATCCAAACATAATCTTTAACAAGTTTACGCCACTGAACAGCTTCACATTCAATTTTTAACACTAATAACAACCTTTTATTTTAGCAAAGAGAAACTCAAAAATCCATGAGGTTGAATTTATTCAACATGCAAAAGTTTCTTTCGTAAATGTGTTTCCTTTTCCAGTAAAATGAAAATACACAACAAACAGATGAAAATGCTTACCTGAAGTAGAATTTTCCCAAGAGCCATTCTCATCTGCCATCCACTGCTGAATGAAACTACCAACCGATCAGAATCCTCTGGCACAAATCCAAGCTCGGGCATTAACTTATTAATTTTTACATCTATTTCATCTAGGTCTAGATCCTGAGCTCTTCTTTGGAGCAAATCCAATTCATCCAATAGCCTCCCCATCAAGGACAGATCCGATATCGAGCTCTCCAGTGCCTTCTGTACCTTTTCCAACCTCTGCGCGACCTCCATTTCTTCCTTAAATGCGTTAAAAAATTCTTCCTTAACTGTCCTGCTAGGGCAAACCTCGAACTCCTGGCTCAAGAACGCAATCTTCATATTTTCCTTCGCCTTAATCACATTCCCCGAGTCAGGCTCCTCTAGTCCAACAAGTATCCTCAACTTGGTAGTTTTCGCGACGCCGTTAACACCAACAAGGCCCACTTTCTCCCCTCTCTTGACCTCCAGATGACGTCCTTCAGCAATGTCACACCTTTAAAGCTTTTGCTGATGTTTTCTAACCTAACCCCCGACGATACGCTTGACGCCCCAGAATTCGACTTCTTTTTCCCTTGCTTCCTCGATAAATCCTCCACAGCGCTCTCCGAGAAGAAGGATTCAAGGTCGACATCCGCTTCAGCAACAGCGGTATCGGCGGAGGCTTGGGCGGGAACTCCGAATCTTCTGATCCTAGGTCTAGAAAAGCTATTTATTTTTGCGAACGACATGACAAACCGCCGACTCAGAGGGGGAGAAGTCGAGGTCAACCGAGCCCGCGGCAGGATTCGGATCTTTCCGGCGTCCAAAAGAGGGGAGCCAGAGAGGAACCCCAATCGTAAACTGAAGCACTGAGGCGTGATCGAGAGATCCATTTCCGGCGCTGGATCGGTCGGGAGGAACTCCTCAAGCGCTCTCCCACGCCGGAGTTCACTGGGAGGGAACTCACCGCCCCGCAGGGTCCTCTCCGGGCGACGCAGATAGTTTTTATCGAAAATCCAAGCAATTTCTATTTTTTTTTAACTTCCACCAAATTCACAAATGAACTGAACTTTAACCCCTACGATGTAACTTATTTACAGAAATACCTCTACGATTGACGGAGAATTGAACGGAAGAGATGCAATTAAACCCAGCGAACATTGATCTCAGCGGTCTCGGAAAGATAAACAATTGAGTTTTTTTTTTAATTAGTTATAGGCAGATAAATCGTGGACCACTTTTACGCGGCCACGTGTAGTTTCAGGAGAACATGGGTTGGCATCGTCCACAACAATTGTGATGGGCCTGAAATTTGAGGAAAGACGCTAAAATAGAAATAAATTAAAAAATAAAGAAAGATTTTGGCGGGCAATGAAATTGACTAAATTTTGCAAATCTGAGTTTTTTAAAAAATAAAATAAAATGTTAGTAGTTGCGAGTAGTTACTGTGTAGTTTTTATAGTGTGAAATTTTAATTATTTTATTTTAATAAAAAAATTATTATATCAAGATTTTTTTTATCAACTCAATTAAAATTTCATCAAAAATCCTTGGTTAAAAATATTTTAAAATAATTGTAAAAACTACTATGCAGGTTCTACACAATTTTAATTAAACTCTAAATCATAAAATCTTAAACACTATTATATCAAAATTCTTTACCAACTTAGTTAAAATTATATAAACTTATCCAAATCATTTTAAATTCATCAAAATCACTCTTAAACCGTTGTAAAAGCAACTAAGTAGCTGCTACACTGTTATAAAAACTACCAAATAGTAGTTATACAAACAAACATAGGTAAATCATAAATCATAAAACCTTTATTATATTAAAATTTGTTTATCAACTTAGTTAAAAAATATTTTAAATTTCAATAAAATCACTTTAAATTGATCAAAACCACAATAAAATAGTCATAGCAGGCAAGAATCCAACGTGGTTGAACAAAGTCAAAACTTGAAATAGAAGAATCTCATATCTTCCAAAGTGGGACCTAGAGAAGACATAAGTAAGAAAAAGTTCTCTGATAAATACTTCAACTATGACCAAGTCGGTCATAAATCTTCGGAGTGCAGAAAGCCAAAGAAGAAATAAGAGATCAACCTGAACAAGGGATCAAAAATGGACGACATCTACATTGTCATCTCCAAACTGAATCTGGTGGGTTAAAACCTGTGACAATGATGGATCAATACCAGTGTCACCAAACATGTGTGCTGCAAAACGAAGTTGCTTCACAACTTTAAAGAAGTCAAAGATGAGGACAAGCTGTTCATGGAGAACTTGGCAACATCGGGCATCCTGAGCCAAGGGAAAGTGGTGTTGAAGATGGCCTCGGGCAAGGAGTGTAGTTGCGGCCGGCAAGAGGAGGTAAGTAGCACTGAAATACAAATATACATTTCTCAAACTTTAATTAGCTAATGCAAACACACTTAGTAAGAATTAAATAAAACTAATTAAAAGGTACGAGGTACACGAAGATTTACTTGATTTCGCAATCAGAAGATTGCTACTCCAAGACAGTAAAAGTTAAAGAAGTATAACTCCTTTATCAGAGGCGTAGAAGTCTCACGCAGTCGTTAAGAGCGCATAGAAGAAACAACTCAAGTATTAGAGAATACAGAGTGTTGTGCACTTTATTTCGTAGCTCCAAGGGTCCTTTTATAGACCGTGAAAATCCTATCTCGTAGCCTGAGGGCGCCTTTAAGAAGGCCCAGGGTGCATTTAGCTGGACAAAGTTTTATCCCCATGGATAAAACTTTATCTGCTCTTCAACGGTCGCTGACTTTTGCTGGAAGGCCTCTTTCGTAGGTGCCTTCAAGGAGGCAGAAGGTGCTTCCTGTGCTTTGGTTCAATGAGGCGCGCTAAGGCACGCGAGGGGCCTTCTAGGAGTCT
>JBBPFQ010712309.1:0-14545 GCA_037974815.1 Kaempferia elegans
TTTATTCATAAATGAATTGAGTTTAGTAGTGCTCACCTTGTTTATTTAAAATTAACTTATCATATATTTTAATAATAGTAAATTTAAAAATGGGAGTTTGATCAGCTGTGCGCCTTCTGCCGCACGGGCAGCGTCCGCAGCTGACGGCACGTGTCCACGTGGGCTGACTGCCACGTGGGCCATCTGCCCTCAGCCACGGACGCTGCCGCACAGCAGAACATCACTCTATATAATGATAGTAAAATTTCCATTACCATCACCAGTTTCTATCACCATTGCATCTCAATCTCTCTAATACAGTCAGGGACCAACAAATTTATATTATTACAACAAATACAACTGAAGAAGGATATCGATACTATCGTATAGCCAATCGAGAAGCTAGCAATTCCCGTGCTACGCAAGCAAAACTGTTTCGGAAAATGGTCTGTCTCTCAGTTTGCAATGCCAACACTTTCTCAGGCTGCATTGGCATAAAGCGATTCACTGTTTGTGTGTAAGCCGCCATCAACTTTACTCTTTGTCGAAACCTAAATATGAACCCAGTTAAACAAAGGGACCTCTGAATTTTATGGACAGCGATTGTAGATCAGTGTTGTAGAGTGCTAATTAGTCGCGCTCTACCGGGGTTAAGCAACGAGTGGGACATTATCCATCCCTACCAAAGGAGGAGACATCGTCAATAGAGAGCTAAGAATTATTCAAAATATAAATCAGTTTGAATGATAGGAGACAGTTTGAAAGTAGAATGCTTATTTGCTAATGCATCACCTGTTCAGTAGCTTGACTCTTGAATGTTGTATAAGAAGATGACACGATCTCGCAAGACTCTGTGATATGAGAAAGAAAGTTGGCATTTGTAGCAAGCAATGGTTCTTCGTATCTCGATTGGTCGGTGCTCCTAAATTTCGTCAAAGCTTGTTTTGAGTGTGGCGAACAGATGAAAGACAGAAGAACATGAGCCTGTGGTGAAAGAAAGCCGCCCAAAAAGTTAAGCAGGTGTTTTATGTATATTTGACATTTAGTAACCAGTGCTCACATGGAAAGCCGCTTTGAGTACATCGTCCGATTTTGCTTGATCCTTGAGCAATGCATAGATTTTACCCTTCGAAGGGTTATATGTGATCATGTATCTCTCCTCCTGTGATTGGACAAACAACTCAAACTCCGAAAATAGAAGTAGAAGATGCAACAAATAAAACTGGGAATGTGAATTAAAATAGCAGCGAGCAGGAATTATAAGATCAAATATACCTCGAACAAGGGTTGGATAGCAACAAATGAAGATGGCTCCTGGAATGCTTCAGAAAATCTTGATCCTGAACATAAGGTAAAATAGATATAGCAGTGCAAATTGTACAGGTGAATAAGAAGAGTCATTTATTTGTCGCATACCTATAACAATTGGTGTTCGGTTAGACCATGGAGGATTAAAAATGTTCTCTTTTACATTGCCTTCCCTTAATGATGGAACAATCCCTAGAAAATTTCAAGCATTGTGAATAGAGGTTACAGAAGAAGCTACTATACGAAAATCTACTCCAACGATAATCAAATGCCAGTAAGTAGTCAGAGTAATAGAAATGAAATAAATCTAGTAAATCATTTGGATAGAATTGGAATGGTGAGGAATAAAAGAACCGCTAGTTAAGAGATGAATATTTCTAGTAGCATAGGCTTGCATAACATATAATGCAGTTTCCATACAGCCAACCCTCGATAGTTTGGACTACTAACACAACTAGAAGTAGAAAAAAGTGCTTAGAAAAAAATATGGCCATGTTTGAGTTTCCTTCTTTCCATTTTCTTTCCTTTTCTAAAAATGAAAATCATTATTATCAAACACCATTACCAGTTTATTTGATTTTATTATAACAGCAGTAAATATCTATTATACACACACTACTCTTTCAAAATTGTCTCTGTTCATTAACTTCCTTAGAATTTTGCGAACATCACATTGCCTGCCTGATAGATCCATCAAAGGAGGACTTTAGTTATACTATTTACTAGCTGAAGTTGATCAGAAAAGTAGTTAAGCGCAATATCAAAGTACTTCATGATATCTTGGTGCAAACAAAAATGCATTTATACTATAGGTATCTTGCGTCACGTACCAGTCTTGATGAAGGAATCCACTGCCACAGCAAATCTTTCCCTGTTTAATGTATTCAATACTACTGATTTGACCTAGCAAAGATGTAGAATACACATAATAAACTTGTTGAAACAGTAAAAAAAAATGGCACACAGCACCTTAAGCCGACAGAAACTAACCTCCTGATATGAGCTAAGCAGATATCCACATGACAAGAATGTGAATGAGGCCACCAAAGATGGATTTCTTTTTGATATCATGATAGACAGTCCAGTACCCAACTTAAACAAAAAGGGAAATTTTCTGTCAGTAGCATTTTGATACAGTTCTACAGCAAAAATTTGTAAAGGAATGAAAATGAGGGATACGTCAGACAATTTATCTGATTCTTGAATGATAACATTTCTCTGTCAAGCATAAAGGCAACAGAGTGTAACTTATTCAAAAAAGAATTTATTCCTGATAGTAAGAATGAAGCAAATGCAAGTGAAGAATGATTTCGTCGTTATTATAATTATCTGAAAGACCTTGTTCTGTCGAATTTAATTCTATGTAGCATTTGTGAAGGCTCCAAAATAATGCATAGTAAGTCAAGTTGGCATGCCTTCTAATCCATAAGTTAAAAGCATTCTGAGGTATCTAGGATTTTAATCATTTCTTTACTTTTCTCTTCTTATTAGGTTCCAATTTTGAAAAGCTTGCAAGAATTAAAGCCAATCTAGAGAATAAAACTTTGTGGCACCAAAAAGATATAAAATTGAAAAGATAGCATACCGTACACAACCTGCCTTACCAATTTGACTCATTCTAAAATTTGCAGAAGTTAATATGCTTGAAGAAACATCAAAAGTTTTTTTTTTTATTTAGGTCAAGTCATTGAAATTGAGAGACAGGCTTTAAAAAGGGATAGTAACTGGACTAACCCATGCATAATAAAGTAATAGTATGCACAAGTCTACACTGCAAGAATAGTTGGGATAACTGACTTCCGAAGTGGAAAGTTCTCAAACTTTTAGAATGTATATATTCCAGGTAATTGTTGAATAGAATAGCCTACCAGATCAGCAATATTGGCAACACATTCTCCTTTAGCAGTGACATCCCCTATATTTTCTCCTTTGGCATAGGCCTTGTAGATTGGAGTACGTGTAGATGTCGATGTCACAGCTGCAACATTCTGCAAGGGCGACAATTAAGGTATCACACATCATGCAGATCCTATTATCCTCAAACGAAACTAGACATTGAGTGCACAGCTTTGCTTCCTAACCTTTAGAACATTGGCAGCACAAGCGAGCGGCAAGAAAAGCTGTGGGACTGCAGCAGTTGCTAACTCTACTCCTGCACCTAACTCCATCAAAAGATCACCTGCAAAGCGAAGCTGTTGGAAATATAAACTATCAATCAACAATTATTTACCATATACAGAAGCTATGAAATGGAAAGAGCACGAGGGTATACCTGCTTCAGATCATAGTCAAACTTTTTTCCTTGACGTGAGTAGAGCATTTTGCCAATCCGGCCAGCTCCATCCTGGATAAATTTTAAAGGTATGATTAAAAGCTAAAATGAAGTATTTGGTCAAACAGATTCAGTACGGGAAAATGAGAACTGTTTCGGCCAACTAACAACAGGAAATATATCTCTTTTTTTTTCTTAAAGTAACAAATAAGCAATTAATTCTTCAACTAAGTAATGCAAACTTTGATTGTTTTTACAGGATGAATTAAAGTAATTATTTACTCTACACATTCAAGCCAAGGGTATAAAGAACAAAGGACACTAACATCAGATGAAAAAAGTTTAAATCTAGACATTGAATACTGCTATCTGAAATAGTTTAGGCTCAAGGTCAAGAAAAAAGGTTCAGAAAAGAAAGTCAAGATCATTTCATTGCACAAGCAATAAGTGAATTTGAATCAATTTGCATTACAAAAACAATATCCTGTCAATTTTGTCCTCCATGGACATAATTTTGCATCTACATAATTTTTCTGGGGAAAAAAATTACCTTGAGTATCCAATTGATGGCAACAGCACCTGATGCAGCTGTATTTTTGGATACTCCTACAGAGTTTAATAATGTCCGTGTAGTGAAAACACCCATGGCTCCACCAAAGAAATGCTGAACAACAGAAGGAAACACTAGTGAGGAAGTCAAAACAAAAAAGAAACAACAATTACCTTCATTGCTATAAGGATAAAGTAACAAATGGATTCACACTACTTCAGATACTAGTATTTACCTTCAAAGCCCTCCATTTCATATATGGGACATAAGAAGGGGTCACACTGTCAGGAAACCCTTCAGGCACTACATATGATCTTACGAATGACATCAACTCCTGCATGTGAATGTGTATGTAGAAATCAGCATGGATCCTAATACTAGTGCTAGCTACAATAGCCATCTTAAATACACAAAATATAAGTCATCACTTCCCTTAGGAGTCACAGGAAAAAATTGGCAATACTTTCAGGAATTTAAATAAATAACTTATCTCGATCATCACAGAGGTACATAAGTGAACAAGATGATCCACATTATAGGAGGGAAAAATGAAACAGGACAGCATGGTGAAAGACTAAGGGCAAGCTTCCTCATTTTAGTCTCTACAAAGCCAAGATATTGTTTTGGCAAACATTTCTAGGGAAAGGGACGTTGAAAACATCTTCAGTATAATGATTTATGATCTGTCATCTTCCTTAATCTACTTAAGGCAGAATCTTTCTTTAGAACATCAGCGAACAAGAGACAGTGCCATATAAAAGACATATATAGTCTTGCTTCGTTTCACCAAAAGAGATTAAAATCAATGCAGAGACGAATTGAAGCAAAAGCATGCTCAGAGATGTCACCTCCAAGGGATCCACGGGGCCCTGCATCGGGACGGCGCGCAGAGACGGTCCCTTCCGCGCCTTAGTTCCGGGCGGGCATTCCACGTCGTCCAGCACATAACTCCACCTCCTCCCGCCGATCTCCTCGCAGCAGAGGACCCTAGGCGGGGCGAGGCCGAGGCCGGGGTGGTCGAGGGGCGGCCCGAGCTTGACCTCGGTCTGGATCCGGTCGTCCCGCAGCGGCAGCGCGGTGGGCGAGGCGAGGGTGGCGACGGCGTTGGCGCGGACGGCGTCGCGGACGATGTCGCGGGCCTCGAGGCTGGGCGAGGGCTTCAACGGAACCGGAGCCATGGTCGGATCGAGGCGGCGGATTGGGCGCTGGAAGAGTGAGGGAAGGGAGATTTAGAGGGCGAGAGCAGAGGATCGCCTCGGTTGTGTCGCCGGCGATTTTGGGGGCGTCGTCGGGGTGTGACAGCTCCGCGTACATAAATACTAAGAAAGGAAATAATAAACAAGTGGACGGTGGCGTCGAAACAGTTGCAAAATTGGTGGCTCCTCTGTCTGTGGGTCACCGAACCGGTCCGAGCTGCTGGTCTATTTTTCCAAGTCGAAACTTCTATCCAACCGGGTCTGCATGCGAATTTATATTCAATGGTGAAAAAGATGCTCAAAAAAGAAAATAAAGAAGAAGAAAAAAAACTGGCTAAGATTCAACGTAGTGACTCGATTCGAAGTGAAACGATCCCTCAAACTAACTAGCTAGCTTGGTCAGGATAGCTCAAGCGAGTGTGACTACTTAACTCACTTCGTGATTGTGGGGTGGAGCTAGGCTCCTCATTAAATGGGATAAAATATTTAAACGGTAAAACAATAATAGTGTGTTTGAAAACCATGGGAATTGAATTTCAATCGGAATTGGAATTCAATTCCATGATTTAGAAACATTTTTCAACAAGAAGTTAGTAGGGAATTGAATTCCAATTCCCCACTAACCTCACAAAATCAATTCAAACTAAAATTGGTCTGAATTGGAAAGGAAATTGAAATTTCATTCCCTTAAACAGCTAAAATGACATTTTTAACCCCCGCCCCCGATTTCTCACGCGCTTCTCCTTCTCACGCACGTAGACTCGGCTTTTCGTGCACGCACGCAGACGGTGATTTTTATCAAACTGATTTATTTGTCACAACTCCTTAACCCATGGTAAATTACCAACTTACCATGGTATTAAATTAAAATCCTTAACTTATTTAAGCTCAGAGCATTTCAAAGCCGAAATAGAGAGTATTTGATTGATGAGATGAGTTCTTTTATCTGAAAAAACACATTGACATAATCACGATCAAGATACAATTTGTTTAAAAGCTCAATGTTACCATTAACAAGTTTGATATTCGATTTGGTAAGAGTTTATTTATGCTTATTTAATGTTCATAAGATCGATTAAATAAATAAGTTTAAATCACTCGTTAAACTAAATAAATAAACTTAAACACATATATAAAATAAGTTTGAATTCCCAAAGTTTCTTCAAACTTATTTGATAACTTTAGGCAGTTTGAAATTGTTATTAAATGATTAAATGATATCTAATTTATAAAGAATATTAAATTTTATGGAAGAAGGATAAAATGATAAAATTATAAGAATTCAATTTAATTTTGTTATATACTAACTCATTCTAAATCAAGAAATTCAATTCAATTTAATTATTTATTAATTAATTCGAATAAAAAAATTCAATTTAATTTATGATGAAATTTAATTTCTCCAATTCAATTAGATCGCTTAAAAACATTTTCAAACAGGTTGTTATCCAATCACGGAGGACTTTCTGTTCGTCACTTGTGAACTTGTCCGATCTGAGACAGCCTTCCGAAGGAAAGCGAGCGACGGCATCTTGGCTCAGTCGCAGGCGACGAGATGATCGCCTCCGTCGCCTTCTGCTTTCCTGCACCTTCTTTCTCCTCCACTGCTCACTGCCTTCGCTCGATTCCTTTGCTCAAGGTCGTGGACCGGAAAGCAAAGAAGTCGACATCGAGGATACTGGAAAGGAATCGCAGCGAGACGGTACTCGACCTAATCCTCCTAACTTTCCCGTTTTTGTTTCTCTTTTAGCTGAAGAAAAGGTGGATTTATTGGGTAGGGAGGGAGGAGGAGAAGTGGCCTTTGCAGGGCGGAGCTCCTCCATGACGCCCCTTTTGCTGTCGCTATCAGCGCCTGTGTGCTTAATTCGCTTATATTCCCGGTCCCGGCTGGCGAGTCGGAAGACGAGGAAGGAGGTGGAGGGATTGATTCGACGGATACGAGGTTCGCCGTGATGGGAATCATCAGCTTCGTCCCCTACTTCAATTGGCTGGTGAAACTGTTGGACATTGTTCTTGGTTCCTTTGTTATGCCTGAAATGATCCTGCTGAATTTTTATTTCTCCTTTTCTCTTTCCTCGTCGCAGAGTTGGGTGTTTGCTTGGATGGATAGCGGAAGACAACGATATCTGGTCTACTCTATCGTCTACTTGGCTCCTTACTTGAGGTTAGTGCTCCTTGAAACTTTCAAAGTGATGAAGGTGCCAAAATTGCGTTGTCTGAGCTGCATGGAAGTGCCAAAATTTTAGAGGAAGCAGGAGGAGAACGAAGTAGTTCCAGTGATGGAAAATAAAAGAAAATGATAATTTTTATACTTCCACACTATTTTATTCATCTTGTTTAGTTTCACAAAATCAAATGGAAAGAAGTAATATCACTTACTTCCAGCTAAACACAAAATTGTTTTAGAATACTGATTCTAGTTTCAGATTCGTTGGCATTCTGTGTATCAGCTCACACCCCTATAATATCTGTTGCTTGAATAAATGCTTATTCAAAGCAAAAAGAAGCTAATAACACCTCTTAGTATTTAGCTCAACTATCCAAATATGTATCCAGACAGTGCACTGTATGTAGAGTAAAAGGAACTGAGTTTCAGGACTAGTCATAGTGGTGCTAAAATTTGCTTCAATCTTAACTTCATTGTGGTACAACATGATATATATATAGAGAGAGAGGAAGTAAATGTTTGTGTAAAGATATCTTGAGTATCTTTAAAATTCCATTTCCAGGAATGGCAAAGAGATAAAATTGTAGGTTGCTAGTAGCATAGCCGAAATGTTGAAGGTTTCAATCAACCTAAGGTTAGAAATGTACTAGTGTAGTAGTTTAGACACTTGTAATTTGAGTTTCTATAGCTTTGGAGATAAGGAAGTTTAGAAATGAAGGTAAGGTTCTAGGGAATTTCAGAAATATTTGTAATGTGTATAAATTCCTTTAGATTTATTTTTATTCTTTTTTACATATTGAACTATTTCAACTTTCATATCACCTACTTTAGAATCTTCAATCAAAATTATCATAGTACTTGATTCTTGAGAAGCTTGGCAGTCAAGGTGTAAAAAACATTAGTCTGTTCATTTTACCATTCTAAGTGTATCGATATATAGACAACACAATTATGATTTTAGTTGAGGTGATGGCCTAGAACCATAGTTAGAGAATGGCATGCATTTTGTATTATAATCTAGGTGGAAGGCAAATATGGTGGTCCACATAAGCTTTGATAATATATCTTGATTCCTAGCTTGTTGTAAGAAATTAAAGGAATTTGATCAAGGTTGTTTCTCATTTTCCCAAGCCATGAGAGGAGAAAAGTTTTGGCAGCTGGGTTGAATATAAATTTGGCAAGCAAAGCGTTAACCAATTTTAGTATTTCATTATTAACTAATTACCTAGAAGTTCTAAACCTTGTTGAATGTTAGGCTATTAGCTCTCTATTACTGAGGCTTTAATAGCCAATTTCTTGCTTCAATTCACAGCCCATTTGCTTTTGTATTGTAAAGCTAAAAATTCGATAGAATTGAAAAGGGAGTTCAAGAAAATGTTCCTGTCATTTATAATGTATCTGGTAGTGGCATACATATATCAGCAACACTCAACGTTATTATTATTATTTTTCACTTTTGGGTTGAATAAGGTTAAATATTCAGGCTGCGGGAGCAGAAATTTTGCAATGAATTGTGGTGTCTATATATTTTCATATCATTTGTTTGATGTGATTATGCAGATCGAATTTGTCATTATCACCTGAAGAAAGCTGGTTGCCAATTGCTAGCATATTTGTTTGCATTCTTCACATTCAGGTAAATTAGTGAGCTTTCTTTTCTCATGCCTTAAAGCTCCTCTTTGGTACTAAGGTTCTTATTTTCAGCTAGAAGTAAGTATTAGAAATGGAGATGTTCAAAGCATCAAGTTCTTTGATGAAGCACTAAAACCATTTTCACAAATGATAAAGAAGAGAGACACTGAATCCAAAAGACACCAACACCACCCCAAGGTAACCTACTGTCGGCCGCAAAATTTTATCTTCCAATTGTAAAGAGAAGATCCTTAGCTACATATTTAAGTGAGTTGGATTATGCATTTAGAATTCTGAAATCTTGGTTTCACTTCCACCTTCTTCAGGAAGATGACTCCAAACACATGAAATTACCTTCTTCGCATGGATTGAGAGAAAAGCTCAAGGAGTGGGACAACTCTAGGAAAGAAAATGAAGAGCTGGAGGATGAAAGGAAAGACAAACAAGGTTAAAAAAGTGGCAGTGAATTGGCTAGTGTGAGTTCCATTCTTCCTGAAGCGACTTGATTTTTTTTGTAGCTCTCACAGATTCACTTTTAAAATAGCAAATGATATGCTCGATGAAAACCTTGGATTATGCCCTTTATCTCCCTTATGTATCGCTCTAGCACATTAATATGGTTTGTTGAAAGCTAATACCATCACAATTGCACTAGGTTTAAAATTTACATTGTGGCAATCCCAAAATGGCATGGGCTATCTAATATAACAATTTTGCTAATTAAAACTATCATATTTCTTTCTGAGATATTTTGGCCTGAAGTAGTATCTATGCTAAATACTTCACAAATCCATACTGAACTTGATCATAGCCTTGTTTGATTGCCTATTCTGCTGTCTGTTAGTGACTTAGGTGGACTAAACTAAAGGGAAGAGGTTTCCCTAAGTTGCTAAATATTCGATTACTGAGTCAATACTCTGAAATATTACTACCACGTATTATTATCCATTCTGAAGTGTGGAAATATTTGAATGTGAATCTAAATAACTAGTTCCAATGCTAAGTGCAAGAAATGCATGCCTTCTCTTTTACTCATAATATCATCTGCATCCTAACATGAATGCTTATTCTGTAGTTATTGATGCTTTCATAAGTTATTCTAAGACAACAATCACTATTTAGCCAATGAATGGAGCAATTTATTTCTTCATGATCTTTATGTGATCCATTCCTTACTTTGCACTTAGCTTCCTTATTGTCTTCTCTTTGTAACTTGAACTGATGCTTGAGATTTAAGATGGAAAAACAATCATTTGCTTTCTTCAACCGCTTGTTTGGAAAGGAGTGGAATTAAATTCCTTTAAGAATTGGAATTCAATTCTACTATTTGGAATAAATTTTCAACAAAGAATGGGTAAGGAATTGAAATTCAATTTCATTCAAACCTTTCAAAATAAATTAAACATCTTTAGGTCTGAATTGTGAAGTGAATTGTAGTTGTTAGTAAAATATTAAATTTTATTGATGAAGGATAAAATGATAAAAATATAAGAATTCAATTCAATTCTTATAAATTCTAAATTAAAAAATTCAATTCAATTATGTTATTTACTAACTCATTTTAAATATAAGAATTGTATTCAATTTCGGTTGAAATTTAATTCAATTTCTTAAAGACTTTTCAAACGGATGGAATTGAAACCAATTGCAAGCACTGTTCATTCTACTTATTTAACCATTGATTTGGTGGACCTTAATGTTTTGATTGAGTCCTGCAACCTACTTCTGTTTTATTCTTGAGATAGATATAATTGATCTTGTCATGATTTGATCCTTTTCATTTCAGCATTGGTATATACATTTTGCATGGCATATTTGATGATCTTACGTTTCTTCCTGTTACTCATTTGACAGCCCTGTTACGTGACAGAGATGAACTCACAAATAAGTATCTACATATTGATTTGGTGATTTCACCTTCAGTCTACAAAAGATTGAAATTAACATAAACAATTAGTCAACTAATGACATCCTAATATGCTAAACACACAAAGCTTCCAATTCAGTAACAGTATTCTTTTTCCAGTTCATCCAACGGCGTCCCGGCCGCGGCGGCGGCAGCTGCCACCTCCACAGGCATTACCCCGCTCTTCTTGCTCTTTGTCTTCACTAAGCTGTACAGTTTCTTCAGCTCCTTCATTGCTGTTGGTGTGCCTTTTGCTGTTGGTGCGTCATTCTCCAACTTTATTGCACCGGCGCTGTTCCCTCTGTTGACGTTGCTGACGTAGTCTACGGATCTCTCCGGTGGCAATGGGCGCTGCTGCTGCTGCTGCAGAGCGCCGATCAACGACTTCAGAGCTCGGTTCGGCGATCCTCGGTTCTCCATCATTAGTTCGCTGACCTCTGCCGGGCTCATCGTCGCACCGCCCCTGAACACCTCCTCCACCTTCGGATACATCTTGTGGTCTTCGAGACCCAGATAACCGCTCGCTAGGGCCTTGAACGTCGGGAAGTCGCACAAAGGGAAGTGGACGCGGACGTCGACCGTCAACTCCGGCTCCAGCTCCGCCGAGTCTCCCTCGCCGGTCAGAGTGTACACCACCACCCGTTCCTCGCCGATCCTGTCTGTGAATCTTAACATTCCGTCTCCGCCGCTATTCGCATGGATGTGGCGTTCGAGATGCTCGACGAGGATCATCGACCGGGGTCTCGTGGCGGCGAGGAGCGCCTTCATCTCGCCGGCGCTTGATACGGCCGCCAGGTCGAGGTCGTAGATGTCGTAGCCGAGGAAATTGGCCATGGCGGCTGCGAAGGTAGACTTTCCGGTCCCCGACGGGCCGTGAAGCAGGTAGCTCCGCCGCCAGACGCGGCCGAGGCGGTTGTAGTAGTCCCGGTCCTTGAGGAACGCCTCCAGGTCGGCGCGCACCCGGGCCTTCTGCTCCGCGTCCATGGCCACCGCACCAAGCGTCGCCGGATGGTTGAACAGCGACGCCGACTTCCAGTTCGGACCAAAATTTGTAAAGATCACGGCCTCGCGCCGGCGGAGGTGGATTTCCTCGGCGACGGACTCGACGTGGCCGAGGTACGGACGGAAGACGCTTGCGCGGTCCTGGCGGCGGAGGCGGAGGAGGAGGCCGCCGGCGTCGTCGACGGTCCAGGAGAGGCGGAAGCCGCGGAAGGAGTCGCCGACCGTGTATCCCGTTATCGGTACAAAGGAAAACTCGTTGCACTTGTTGGCGGCGGAGAAGACAGCGGCAGCGGGTGCGCGTTCGACGGAGGGCAGCGAGGCGACGTAGGCGGCGGCGTGGCGGTGGAGCGGATTCTCCAGCCCCCGGTCGTCGAAGCGAGGGATTCGAAAATTCTGGTAGTCATGCGTGCGCTCGTCGACCCACCTCCGGCACCGGAAGAACCAGTACAAAAGCGACTTGAACGAGAGCAACGCTCGGAGGAGGAGGAGGCCGGCGAAGAAGAATGCGGCGACTTGAACGAGAGCATCGCGCGGGATCATCGCCGGCGACTGTTGGTAGATTGGAGGTTTTTTTCCTCTCTCTTTTTGGTAATCGATTCAAGTCTTTAAACAGGGCCTGCGGCTGAACCACTGGACCGGCTTTTTCGCTTCACCCGATTGAACCGGATCAAATCAACCGAATTGAACCCTCTTCTTTATTTTATTACACCACCAGTCCGGTTCGAACACATTTCCATTTTCCATTCCGTAATCGTAGTGTGGAATTAGAAGGGAGAAGATTAGAGGCCACCTGGCTGTTTACTTCTGGTGGCACGTAACGTAACGTATGTTAATGATGGTGTTTATAAGGGAGGAGAGGCCACCTGGTTGTTTACTTCTGGCACGTAACGTAACTTATGTTAATAATGGTGTTTATCGCGGTTGATCGAGAAATCGACCAACTCGCAGCTAGAAACGCATATTATTTATTTGTCAATATTTCTCCTTAGAAAATAAAACAAGTAGGTGCTAATGAATTTATTAAATAAATAAAATGGTCATTTTAAGATTTGGACGTGTTTATTTGGATAAAATTTATTAATTTTATTTTTACCTGCTAAGTATGGAATAATATGTAGCCAATCCCACATGAGTGTCAACAGGTAAGGCGAGGATTCGATCACGATCCTATGCTATTATTAATTATGAGTTGTATTAGAGATAAACCGATCTCAGAAGTAGGATTAGAGGGTGGGTAAGGGAGTTGGGCTATTTGATCTCATTTGGGATTAAAATTTCCCATACGTGATGTTAGAACCAATTTAATTAAAAATTTAAAAAAAAAATCGAATTCAAAAATTGTTGGTCTGTGCAAGTTTATATACTTAACATAATATTTAATTTATTTTTTGAACTCTACTTACAAAATTGGAAATAGAAACGTAATATTTTTTTCTCTTCTTTTTTAAAATAAAAATAGTAAGCATTGTTTTCAAAATCAGCTGGCCAATTAAGGAACTTGATGAGAGGAGTTTGGCGGGTTGTTTATCCTGTTCAACTAGACAAAGTCAATACCACCAAGCCATTAATCGGGGACTCTTATTGCTCTTGTCATTGTTCTTCTCTTTTAATCTTTTTAATGTCAAAACAATTGACTCTGATTGTACTTGTCAAAAGTTGCAATTGGAGTTGGAGCCAAGTCAGCACCCCAATCAATATCCAATTACGCGGGTAAGAGCAAAAGAGACGCATGAATCTACAAATTCTAACGGAAAGTGTTTGATAATCTTATAAATTTTCATAATAAAAAGCTTGTTAGTATTGGAAATATTGCCCGAGATACATTATTTTTCCGAATTAAAATTACAAGAAAATAATTTAGGTATATTTTTTCGAGATAATTTAAATTGATAATCTCAAATCGCCCAGCAAGGAAGAAAAATATGCTTAGCGTTGCCAAGTGCTCGAGTGGATCCCCTAGCCATCGACCAGACAATTAGGGGCGCTTGATGTATATTTAAGAATTAGAATGATAATAAATTTGATTGAGCAGATAATGAGTTTAACGATAATCTAGGGGGTGTGAGTTATAAAATTAGAGATATGAAACTTATACATTGAATCTTATTCTCGTCTACCAAGCATCAAGCATGAGAATGAAACAGATTCCATTTCCATTCCAGCCTCCTAAACCCACCTACAAAGCACCCCCTTAGATTTTACTATTGGATATTAGGTATTCATCCATATATTTATACCTATTAAAAAAAATTAAATATCTATTATATTAATAATTTTTCTTTTTTTTCATCTAACTATCATCCTCTAACAAAAGTATATTAAAATTAACATCTAATTAAAAAAGAAAATAGAATTAAAAATATAAATTAAACATCTATATAACATATTCATAACATAAAAAAAAAAAGTAAATAGTGGATTTTATGATTAGATATTGAATTCTCTATATTCAAAGGAAGTTATCATCCCTACTGGAAGGTATGAGTACCGAGTGAAATGTTGAATGCTCCCGATTGCCAAGTGAGATGTCGAG
>JBBPFQ010712412.1:0-14545 GCA_037974815.1 Kaempferia elegans
AATTGTGGCATAGTTCCTGGAGATGAACATCTAAGATCATATCAATCTTCTTTCAACACAAGGATCTCTGACTCCTCTTTGGCTCATACTAATCGATGGGAAAATATTACTGCATAAGCTTTTGGAAGTGGAGTGAGGATGCATTCATTAAGGCCTTCTAATTCTTCAAAGGGTCTTCTCAATTATATTGTACTGTCTTATGTTATATTTCTTTGATCGTTAGTGATTTATATTTTTTTGTAAAATATTTGGAGTCAATTTATAAAAATTTGTGAGCACTGTAAAATGATTATTGGATGAATAAAAATTATATATTCGCATTTAAATTATATCTTGTAATCTTTTATTTCTATTTTAAGTATTGTATTAATTGTGATAATGTTTAAATTTTAAATTTGGATTATAAGTTTTAAATAAATATTATTTTTAAGTGTGTGGTGTTGATAATTATATATATGTGTGTGTGTGTTATTATCCGAAGCGCACGACTGCATGCTACGAATGCTATTATCTGCAGCATGCGGTCGCGTGCTGCGAATGTTATTATCCACAGCGGACGACCTTGCACTGCGAATACTATTATTCGCAGCACGCGACCGCATGCTATCGATTTGTTATGACTTTTAACAACTTGGAATTGTACAACATACGATACATGCTGCAGATAGAATAATTGCGCACCACAGTAAGTTAAATTTGTTTTGTTGTGTGTGTGTATATAGTAGTGAAATCTTGTGCACCACACAATGCGCAACTATGCGTGCAAGATATCAGCGAAGTTTATTTATTTATTTATTCAAAAAATCAACATTTCCTTAAACATAAACCTCAAATACATTACTATATCCCGAAACGCATTACTATACCCTGTAAACACATAAATTTTTTTTTAAAAAAACTCGAACATTATATATAATTTAATTGAGAAGCTTAAACCCTAGAGATAAAATCTTATAAATTTTTAGCATGAATACTATAACCCAATTGGAAAGTCTGAACCCTAAAAATACGGAGTTAAAAAAACTATATTAATCCAAAATTAAAAAATTTTAAAAATAAAAACTTCTCTAATATCCTCTGTGTGTGTGTGTGTATATATATATATATAAAGATTTTAGTATGCGCATCCGCTTGGGCGACCCTCATAGCTTTGGGCGACCGAATCTGGTCCGGACATCCAGAGTTTTTTGCATGTGAGAGTCGCTTATGACAGTCGCCCATATAGTATTATGCAGGGTAATATATATAACTCAATGCATGATGTTATCTAAAGAGATTTTTTTTTAATTCCCTTTATATCTAAAAAATATACGCCTTGAATCATGGCATTCAACTTCACACCAAAAAAAAATGCTCTCCTCAAAAGAATAAAGAGATAGGAGTAGTATAAAACTAATTGTAACATTGGTGAGAACTATAAAGTCTAACAGTATTGTATGAATGAGGTGATAATTATTATCCCGGAGGTTGACCATACGATGTTGAAGCAAAATAAATTATTTTGCATAGTCAGTGACCTTTTGTACAAGGTTAGATGATCCACGATGCATTTCATATACATTAGAAATTATGATCTATTCTAGTAACATCATATGGAAATATCAACTCTGTCACCCGTGAGGGCATGTATGGATTGACTCGGTGTAAAGAAGACGGAGAGGAAGATATTCGATCGGATGAAGATTGAGAAAAATGTGCACATAGTGTCACCTCCCTTTTGACTCTGATATCTTGGACCTCCTTTTTGTTGCAGTATCATCACTTTGACTTCAAACTCTCCTGCACTGCACTGCACTCCACCACCTGCTTCGCCATCAACTGAGAATATATCATTGGAGATTATACAATGCCCTGTCTCTCTCCCTCATCAAACGTGCATGCCGAGATGTAGATAGATATGTTCAGCGGCTGAAACATTATTGCTTATAAGAATTGATCTACGTACTTCAGTAAATTAATATTGTTCAGTTGCCTCCTAAACAAATTAACCTTGCTCATAAGCATGAGTTTGTGTTGATTTTCTACATTACGAGTTTGAGTTTCCTCCTAAAATGTTCAGTGAGCAAAAATGTTTCTTATGTTCTGAGAACTTTAACCCACCAAATAGTTAACTGACCTTTATTCTTAGCTTCTGTGCTTTTGCTCTTTCTCCTTTCCCCCTTAGACAAATACCTTATCTTGGGGCCCTGGAAAAAATATCATGCTCCTTCTTTGTTGACGACTCTTAATTAACAGCCGATTCTCTTTGACAATCAACTTCAGTTTTCTGTTCATAGACGATTGGAGATACTGAGAGAGAGAGAGGACTAAGTCCTTTAGAGTATATATTAATTGTAGCTAGCTAGAAATTAAGGAAGGTATATACGCACTTGATCGAGTAGTACTTGAATTCAGACGCAATGATCTGACTGAAATTGCCTTGAAATTCTGTCAACATTAAAGTTTCATTAAAAATTGCAAACTTAAATGGTTCGTGAAAATTCTTCTTTTGTTGGTCAAAGGGTCCAAAAATCTCGATGGATATATTCTCCTTATAATTTAAAGAGAAGGGCATCATATCTCCTGTGGAAAGAGATGTGGCTGCCCATGTACCTGTTGGTTTTTACAGATTTGTGGTATGAGACCCAGCATTCCTCGATCCTTAAATTATCGTCTTGAATTGCATTGCTATGTCCAAATGGTCAGGTTGATCAATCAGCTTGGCTTAATCAGATTAACCGAGAGCATGTAGTTCACCTTGATAATTCAGCTAGCTTGTCCGAGTAGACCAGATCAATCGACTAGCCACTTTCCATTTCCCCAGCCTAACTAGATTGAATAGCTCTATACTCCAACCAGTACTCTTCCCAAATCGATTTGCCCTTATAAACAAGGGTGAAACGCTAAAAAATAGAGAGAAGTTAGTTGATACAACTAAGGCCTTGTAGATCATTTTTTTACTAAAAGAAAGTTGTGATGACTATAAATAATTTAGTTGATTATGATTTTTTATTGAACCAAATATTAAATAAAAAATATTTTTAGTAAAAAATATACTGATCCACAGACGCACCCCGACTTGGACGTGTGGTAAGAACACACTCGTGGAAAGAGTGATCGATCGATAAGTAGAATCTCAGCATGTACAAGACTGTGAGATGTCCACTTGATCTAAAGTATGATAACTTTAGGCACAAAACAAATACATTAATTGCTATAATATACTAATTATATAAATGTAACAAGTTCATTAATTAATTAGGAGTTCAAGATTACACATGCATTCATCCTGTTTCAAACCCTAGAGATTAATTTCTAGTGACCAATTCAAGTAAATGGTCTTGTGAATTTAGCTGTATTTATTTTTCTTTTTAATGTTGACTTCAGGTCTTTATAGTCAATTATGGAGTGGACATGGAATCCTGAACCTTTTAAAGCTTATTCTCTTCCAACTTCTCTTTTGACCAGCTGGGTATCTTTCAAAGAACCAAGATCAAAAGGTTACAAAACCTTATTATGAATATCCATCTGTCATGTCTTTATTTCTATACTAAACAATTATTTGCTGTAATAATAATAATCGAACTAGATTCGAAGTACTTTCGGCCGATATTCAAGGATTCAAATCTGTATTAACGACAATGTTTGCGAGCGATTTAACTCATTGTCTCACATCCAATGTGAGGCTTATAACTCTTTGATTTCAGTCTTTGCAATTATCACTAAGTTAGTGAAGTCATTCCTTGGTATAAATAGAAAATGTCAACAAAAGAAAATGAAATCTGCTTCAGTTAGTCTCTGACACCAAATCTAAGATCTAAATACTGGATTAATTAGCAACACTACTTCAATCAAACCAGTACTGGATTTCAACATCTAGCTAGCTCATCAGATCTGAGTTCCCAGTATAAATAGAGAGCCAGCATCCATTTTCTCATGCCAAACCCAAGCAAGTTCTCTCTGGTTCTAGCTAGCTAGTGCAGAGCTTCAGTAGCAATATATAATCATGGATTGTAGACTTGACTGTGAGAGTACTGTCAGGTATTTCCACTATCGATCTGTTCTTCACATAGACCTTGCATTTTCTCAAATACGATATATATATACAAAAGATGTTTAATTAATTAGTACTTGATCGAGTATGCATTGCAGGAACAAGTGCGCAGCCTGTTTCAAACAATACAACAAAATAGAGCATTTAGTGGAACACATGAGATCGTCATTTCACTCTGTGCATGAGCCCAAGTGCGGAGTGTGCCAAAAGCACTGCAGGTTCTTTGAGTCTCTCCGGGAACATGTAATAGGCATGTATCGACACTTAACCAAAAATGCATTATTAATTAATTTCAAAAAAGAAAAATTATATATATATATATATATATATATATATATATATTCACATATGCTTTAATTGTTAATTTGGTGGTGTTGAAGGTCCACTTCCCAAGGCCGAATGCGCAATGGCGTTCAGCACCCGAGGCTGCAATCTGTGCCTGAGCATCTTCGATAGCCCTGGTGCTCTTCGAGCTCACCGCTCCACCTGCCAACTCTCGCGCAATGCTCCAGTAAGCGACCGAATTAAGCAGCTGGCTGGCTGGCTGGCTCAAAACCGCACGTTTGAGCTAGCAATTAGATGAAGATGGCAGTTTAATTAACTAACTAACTAACTATAACTGCTGTAACTGTTTCAGGGGATGGTCTCGTGGATGTCGAGGTTGAGCTTGCAGGGGGCTTCGTCGGATTATGGCTCGAGGCCAATGCAGGCCGTAGCTTTGGCGTGCAAGATGGTAGGAGGAGGAAGCGACGGCTCGCTGGACCTTTGTGCCAGGGTCTGCTTGGTGGGTGAAGATGAGAACCTCATTTTCCAAACTTACATCAAGTCCCAAATCCCAGTCACAAACTACAGGTCGATCGTAGCTGCTTAATTATCGATTGATCGATCGATCGATATATATATATATATATATATATATATACGCCATGTACAACTGTACTTTATTTATATATTAAATCATGGTTAGTTGCTGAAGGTACGAGACGACAGGCATCAAGCCTGAGCACTTGAGGGACGCAATGCCGCTGAAGCAGGCGCAGAGGAAGATCCAGGAGTTGCTCACCGGCGGCGAACCGACTTGGAAGATACGATCGCGGGGAGGGAAAGCGAGGATCCTTGTGGGTCACGGCCTCCACCACGACCTCGACTGCCTTGGCCTCCAATATCCAGCATTCTTGATTAGGTCCATAATATCAAATAATTAAACTCATTAATCATCAATTTTATTTAAGCTAGCTCGACTATATATTAATTAACATTCACTACTCAATGTCAAACATATATAGAGACACAGCGACGTATCCACCGTTGACGAAGACGAACAAGCTCAGTAACTCACTCAAGTACTTGACACAAGCATACCTCGGGTGAGCTAGCTAGTAGTAGCATATACAATCCTCTGTGTGTGTGTGTCTATATACACACACACGTGGTTTATTGCTAATGAATATATATATAGACTACTAGTGTGTAATTTTGATGTAAATTAAGGTATGAGATCCAAACTGGAATCCAAGATCCGTACGAGGACTGTGTGTCGGCGATGAGACTATATGTGAAGATGCGATCGCAGAAGCATCACCGTGACTACTCGTCGGGCTCCGGCGAGACCCGGAACAGTTATCCGGCATGGAGACAGAAGGAACTGGAGAAGATGACGCCGGAAGCGTTACTGGAGTTGTCAGTTTCCGACTACTATTGCTGGTGCTTGGACTCTAATTAAGATAATTAATTAAGCCGCAGCTGCATCCATGCAATTAGGCAAATTAAGATAATTAATTATGTAGGGAGTAGAATAATTATTTATATTCTAGTGCATATATAAAATTAAGCTACGTCATCTATTGCAGTGCTGATCTATATATGTCAAGATTGTGTTGGAGTATGTGCTGCTGTTTTAAATTTTTTAGAACTCAACACGATCATATTGGGACTAATCGAAGGTTTATGACTAAATAAAATTGTTGTTTTGTTTATATATTATAGTTTTCAAATTAGTGTGAGAAAATCTTACAGTTAGTATTATAGTTTTATGTGTTGAATTTGTCTCATACAAATATACCATTATACATACGGATTATAATGCAAATTAATTAATTACTCATTAATACAAAATTATTTCGTTCTGAAATTCACTTGCAAACAAAAATACGATGTCCTATTATATCATAAACGACTCAAACAATAACATCATATTATAGTCAATAGCCAGTGCAAGGTTGAACTGGGCTCCAGCCCAGTGCAGCTTAGCCCAACAACTGGATATTTGGTATCATAAGCTGATATTGCTAATATTGTTCTCAATTACAGCTGTTACAGCAAGTTTAGTTCAGGGAGTTGAAGATCCTGCCCAACAACTAAATACTTAATATAATAAGCCGATACGTCTTGCACCTTTTTCTCAGGTATTGTTGCCACGGTAAATTTAGCCTAGGGCAATAAGTAAATTTAGCGCAGGACAGTTGAAGTCCCTGACTACACCATTATAGTAATAATAACACATCATCAGCATTACACATATCACAATAACATATAATAGAACAAGCAAAGTGTATAATTTTAATAACGAATATTTAAAATGTAAATTAGTGAAAATAGAAGAATCCTATAACTAATCAAATAAAGAAACAACAAAAATAAAAACCCGCATTTGGGGCATGGGCAGAGGCAATAGTAGGCTTTTGGCTTAAGGTAGAAAAAAAACTAGCAGACTGTTTAACTAAAACTACAATTACCAAATTGACTATGCTTGAGAGGAGTTTGTGCTCACCACAGAGGACAAAGCAATAACTCATACATTTCATCCATGTCTAGCTTGACCAATACAATTCATAAATCACAATATTGCTATAACTGTAATCCATCAACTAGTGCTTTTGCTTCTGCTCCTTGAGGATGGCTTGCTTGGGAATGAGGAAGCCATCCCAAATGAAGCTTCCACCATTCCATACTGTGGCTGAGAGCATCAAGACCTGAATAGCTAAATGCATCTCGTAGGACAGGAAGATGAGAACATTGAGAGCCATGGTTGCTGCTGTAAAGATAGCCTGGATCAAAATGTTCACGGTGGGTCGATTTTTCTCACCAAGTAGGCTGCTTAACCTCCACCAGATGTCTGCCTTTTGAGCCTTCTTTGATAGTTCCCTGTGCATCAACAAAAACATCCAAATTGCTTTGGGTGAAATAACATATATAAGAATTAAGCAAACGCTAAGCTCATAATCCTGATCTACAAACGATAATTAAGACAACCTATAAGAAGCTATGCCTTAGGGTCACTAATTAGAAATTTCTGCCAGCTCAAGGCATCGGCAATGAGGAACTAGAGGAGTTGCCACAGGGTGTAGGCAGCCAAAGGAACCGCAAACAACCATGTCCATAGAAGGCATTCTCCTCCACCTCAGGCCATGCTACTGTTCTGCCTTGGGGGCTCATAGGTTCTGGATTCCACCACCTGATGGTGAAGAAAACAATTCCTGAAATGAAACTTGTATGCGTGAAGTATTTGTAGAATCACATAGTTGTTATGATTCTAATAACAGCGGATATATTACCAGGTAGAAGATGTATAAGAACACCAACAATTTTATCAATGGAGCTGAAAACAAGGCTGCAATGGCGAACTACCAATGCCCAAGCCAATGGCCCCTGTTAAAAGCTATTTAGATTTAATTAGTGATTCAAGATGATGAGAAATTTTCACTTCAACGATCTTCATTCAATGTTTGTAAAGCTTGTGAAATATAAGCTGGCGAAGTTTGAAAAGCAATTCTTTTCTAAATGTCCGAGAGAAGATTTGTAAAAGTGGGGACAAAATGAAGTTGTCCTAAGATGTACACAATATAAAATTCATAAGGGAGTTGAAACTTCTTGCCTCTGCAAATGAAAAACAAACCATGAAAAGCTTTTCATTCTTGGGATAGAAGAGAATCGTGATCAGAAAGAATGTGTTTGCATGTAGCAGAAATCCTGTAAAATTTTTATGTGATCAAATCAAATCAACTAAAGACTACTAATGTTTTACTACAATACAGAAAGAGAAAATTAACAAAAAATATAGATAGATAGATGGATAGATATATAAGATGCCTTGTGCTCAAATATCTACGTAAAGGCACCTAAAAGGATATTGTGAACTTATAATTTTTAAAAATGAAGTTTGCAAGCTCACCAGGAGATAATAATGCCATTTCTTGGGCAGATGGTAAACCTACCTTAAAGGAACCACCATTATATATAGCAGACAATAAATTAGTGGAACATCTTGGGGCCCTGTTCACCATCATGACAATATCATTTTAACATTCTTTAAGAAAATGTTTAATTTAGCATAGGCCTCAATTTATTTCTACTTACATGCACCAAGTATGAAGCAGGAAGCACCATACCATATCCAAGAAGACCCAATAAATATGTCTCCTAGAATCAAGTAACTTATTATTAACTAATCATGGTATATAATGTTACAAGTATACGTACAAGTGACAGACTAAAGTATTTTATTGTTAGAAAAAGTTACAATTTTTTCATAATTTCTTATAATGATTATAATCTGAATTGAAGTTTGTAGTAAAGTAAACTAACACATGTAAGCTAAATGGCATTGTTCATTTGTAAATGCCATTACAGTTACTATCTATTAATTGTATATGTTTATTAAAATGGCATTGAATCTTTTTTAATGAAAATAAAGAAATTACAAAAAAGTAATAATAACAGCATTGCTACTTTGCATTCTCTTTTTCTGAAAATAATTTAAGATTTAATATTATGTATTTCAATTTGAAAGTTTAAATGAAAAGGAAAGACACAACTAGGTCCGCTCACCTAGGTCTAGTGATTGTCAATTCTCTTGGCTCACACAATCTCATCGCCCTTATATTACCACTATCTTGCCCAGTAACCCTATTTGACAACCTTTATTAACTCACTTGACTTTGCTCGAGTTGTCTATATTGCTTAACTATATCATCAACCCATCTTGTCCACCCTCATTAACCTAAGTGACTTATTTAGTTCAATCAACCCAACTAACACAATCGGCCCACCTATTTTGTTTGGCCTAATTTGACTCAAACATAGTCCAATCATTTCATTTAAATCATTCCACCATATCAATCCGACAGATCCCCTTAAAACTTAAGTTTAATGGAGAAAGAAAGACACAACAAAACTCGCCCGGGCCTATTGACTCTATCAATCCACTTGGCTCACTCGCCTCATCAACTCTATCTTCTCACTAGATTGCCCTGTGCCCCTATTTAACCGCTCTATCAACTCACTTGGCTTTGCTCAACCTATTTAGCTTGCCGAACTATGTCATCCCATCTTGTTCACCCTTGCTGACCTAAGCTACTTATTTAGCTCAACCAACTCAATTAACACAATCAGCCCACCAAATTTATTTGGCCAAATCTACATAATTGAATCACACAACCTACTCATTTCATCTAGATCATCCCACCATATCAGCTTGATTTGTCCTCTTAACCCACTCAACTCACCGACCTGATTAGATTGATTATTTGTTTATCCTTACTAAGCTTATCTACCCAACTAGTTTTATTTGGCTCACCCAATTCAATTGGTCAATTTAATTGACTCAATTACCTCAATTGTTTGATCATCCTGGCTATGCACATCTAGCCTAACTAGCATATCCATCCCAAGTAGACTTGTCGAACCCAATCAATCTTGTTAGCTAATTGGTCTACAACTTGACTAGCCCCTCTAGCCTAATCAATACCATCAAACTTGCACAGATTGACCAATCCGACTAACCCGATTAGCCTAGCCAATCTACCATTGACTTGATCGATTTGACTAGCCTACCCGGTTCAATCTGTTGGTATAACTAACCTAGTTGACTTATTTGGTTTGACTAATCGGCTCGACTAGCCTATTCAACATGACTTGCACTCACAATTTCATGACTCACTTAACTTGACATGCTTGTCTTGCTTACCAAGTTCATAATGTACATTTTAAAGGTTTGAATATACTAAAATGTATATTATTTGAAGAATGAAACTGATCAAGAAATAACTATTACTTATGAATATGGGATCATAATTTTATAAGAATTGATATCTCAAATTCAATTTTACAACTAAAGCAAAACAATAGAAAATGTATTCTATGACAACTAGTAGAGAACAGAATAGCTACTCTGGAACTAAACAAAATGCACAATTTTTATGCCTACCTAAATATATCTGGGGCTCTAAGAGTATCTATCTACACAATAGTGTGTTATTTAGTTACAGATAATAGTTCCACTGCGCATGGAAAAAATGCTAACCTTGAAGATGAACCTCTGGTGTTGTTCTTCTGCTCGCTTAGCGAGTTTATAAACAATCCTCTGTTCCACAAAAACATTAAACTACCAAAAACAATTATATTTGCAAAGAGAAGTGAAGTAGTTTTCCCAAAATTAATTAAGCTAAAGAAACCTGGGAGCAAAGGAAGACTTTGATACTGATGATCTTGAGGAAGGATTCACCAACCTCCATGGTTGTGCTGAACCATATCTGTCTTCTCAAGGAGCAAAATAGAGGATTTTAATTGCTTTGATTGGTTCACCTTCTGCTATGGGGGGATGACAAAGAGAGGAACCGAAGGCAGTGTTGTAAGGTTTACTTAATCGGGAAAGTTTAAATTTGAAATTTATTTAACAGCAAATGGATAACTAATGTGGTCAGGGTTAATGATATAATGATAGGAAGTTTTCTGAGGCTTCCTGGAATAAATTATTAGGCCTTAAGGGAGTCAATGTGAACATTGCATAGGTTAGGGGATGATGGATTAAGATAAGCAAGAAGAGAAATGGTTTAGTTTGGGGATAAAGGCCCGGCCCGTTTTTTACTATATTAGCCAAACCTAGTCCTGCTTCTCGACCACTTTCTCCGACCTAACACCGTGCTCCAAATCGCGCAGACGAGGGGGACGTGACGCAGCAGATTTCGGTGGTGAGAATTGCTACGAGCAGCAGAGGACCGCGATCTCTTCATCGGAGTCGCACTTCACGAGCTGGAGCTTCCATCGGGTTAGAAGAGGAAGGCAAGTAGCTTTTCTGATTTAGATATGGAGATATGTGTCTGTCCCGAGCACTCGAAAGGTATTTTTTATTTTGTTCTTGAATGTGAAGAGGTTTCCATAGATTTTTACTCCGATTTGGGCTTTGTTCCAGGGTATTTGGATGAGGATTTAGGTTTTCTTGTAAGGGATTTGGTTGTCCGGAATCGGATTTGAAATTTCCAGCACCATTAATAAGAGACTATTTCTTGTTGCTTTCGAACTGTAGATTTTGAAGGGGAGGTTTTAGTTTCCGGTGTTGAGGTTTTGGTATTGTGCTGGGGTTGTGATCGAGTGGTTAGGTTTCAAAAACCTGATGGGATTTGTGTAGTTAGATTTAATCTGTTTTTGTTCATGGATTGTGTATTGGCCAAATGGGATTGGAATGATATGTTTGTTTTTTTTTGTGGTTCTGGTGTTGACAGCAGATCGGAATCAACAAAGGAATTATGCTAGTGTGTAATTTCGTGTCAGCATTAAGTTTGATTGTGTTAAGAATTGCGAACTGGAATGGGTTAAAATTGACTATATGTCCAAGCTTTAAACTCATTCTTTTTGAATTGGTTAAATAGAACTTTTACCTACAAAACTTGCAAGATTTAAGAGTTGTAGTTTCCTTATTATACATAATGTTTCCTTAAATGTTTAGGTAGTTTTGTTATTCTGTAGTATAAGAATTTATTATACGTGTTAAGTCTAAAACTGTTAGTATTGGGAATGTGATACTATGTTACTGATATTATGCCTAATGTCCCTTAAATGATTAAGTATTTTTGTTACGCATTTAAATCTGTAAAGGTTGGAAGTTGTATTTTTTTATGGTGCATTTACGAAATGTGTGGATTATAGATTCTTTCATGATGTACTTAAGGATCAATTTAAGGACTGCTCTTCTATTTATGAAATTGTTTATTATTATTTTTAATGAAATGCCTAGATGAATTCGGGTATGGGTGGTAATAGTACGGGAAGGGTGCCCTGGGATGAGCTCCAGGGAGGACCCTTCCAACTATGAAAGTTAAAGAAGGATAAATGGCTTTGGAGAAAGGACTCATGTTCTCCTAGGAGGTACCTCCCAAATGAGTGATGAAAAAGGATCATAGAAATGTGCTCTAAATAAGGTTACCACCAATGCACCGTATTTATCCTAGGTGAAAATGTGTAAACTCAATGAAAGAACTGAAATTGTGATGGTTGGTGCTTTAACCCAAGATTTATCTTTTCTTTGCTTTGCTGGTAGATGCATGCTAATATCATAGGATTATGGTGCAATATTCCAAGGTTTCCTTACATTATCTTTTCTATGCTCACCTTGTTGATGATTTCATATAACGTTAGAAGGTCATCTTTGTTAGTAACCAACAAAACAAGTTAATTTTCTTTTCCACAAATATAATTTTGCAACCTATCTATTGAATTGGTATTAGCATAATAGTTGTACGCTTAACACGTGTAGAGAAGTTTATGTTTGCTTCTTTAATTTCCCTTACAATAGAACTATAGCTTGCTTAAGTTGTTGCCTGCTATATCAAATGTCGTGTTACCACATATCTTGGTTTCAGTTCTGTACGATATCTGCTGGGTATGCAACACATGTTCTTATCTGGATTGAATTGCACTTGCTGGGTTGTGAACTCACAGCTTAACTAATGTAGGTACCAGTGTGGTTAACGGTGAGGTGATGGAGGACATGGAGGTGAAGTAGCCAGGGAGATGAGTTGAGAAAACACACACACTGCTCAGGATGAACAAGGAACATTGCTAATAAAATTTTGAGTTCAAATTTTCTTGTGTAGATATGAGTAGAGAGTTGTTACAGTTTCCTTCCTTCTTGATAAATAATATAGTTATGTAATTATGCTTGGGATTTCATTGATTTGACCTGATCTTTAATTGTTGAAATAGATTTTTTTTTTTCCATTATGTTAGCGAGGGCCTTTTTATAGAATCATTTCTTGTTTGGTTGTGTAAGAAGAAAGTGTAGATCTTTCAAGAACACACTCTTAGGAACCCAAAACCTATTGATGCTCCTTGAGTGTTCTAGGTACTCATTTGAGATAACCTCCCTAGAGACCTTTCTAGACTTCTTAGAAGCCTTGGTCATGCTAGACTCTATTTGGCCAACCCTAGAAATAACTTCCCTTGTGACCTTCTTTGTGATGTTCTTAGGCTTCTTAGAGATCTTAGTCACCTTATTCTTATCAAAGTCAACTCTAGGGATGACTTCCCTTGTGACTTTGGCTTGATCACTAGACCTAGGGTTGGTTCCATAATTATATGGAACCCTATGTTATGATGACATATCCTTCATGGTTTTAGGTTTGTATCCTAAACCTCTATAGCCATTGAATGGCTCTTTCTTTCCTATTCCTAGGTTATATCCATTTTGCCCCTTAAGGATATTTTCCATCATTTTTAGGGTCTTTTCCAAATTATCAAGCCTTGACCTCAAGACTTGATTTTCCATCTTTATATCCATCGGCTTGGATTTTTCTAAGATGACTTTGGGTTGCTTGGTTTTTAGGCACATTTCTATTTTTCTTGGATTTCTTGCGTAAATTCTTCTCTGCCTTCCTAAACCTAGGCGTGATAGATTTTGCATGAAACGCTACATGTTTTTCTTTAATCCTATCATGCATTCTATTTTCATGATAAATAGCATTGAAATGATATAAACTAGGCCTAACATGCTTTTTTATCATTATTTAGAGGAATTGCATCAATAAAAGTTACCTTGGGTTTGCTCTTAGAAACTCCCCCTTGACTTGTACTTCCCTCTTTGGCCTTGACTGAAGTCTTCCTACTTGGGCATTGACTCCGGTAGTGCCACTTTTGACTACACAAGAAACACACAATGTGTTCCTTGCTCTCCTGGGTTTGACCACTCTAGGATTCTCTTTGAGCCTTTTGTGCCACTTGGACTTTTTTTATGGACAACTTTTGACACTTACTCTTATAGTGTTCATTTTCCCTACACTCAAAATAAATGATATGATCTTTATTTTTATAACTTGAATTTTTTATACCTTTTCTTGTAGGGATGGCACAAGATCCTCCAATTGACATTCTTTGACTTGTGGATGTGGCACTTGACTCATCATTTGATCCGGATGTAGGTGCTTCTTTTTGGTCCTGCATAAATGATGATTACTCCCCCTCAATCCTAGAGGTGGAGGCTTCTTCCTCATCTTGCACATGGAATAGGGAGTAGACTCCTTTGACTTGATTATTGTGCTCTCTTGAGGATGAAACTTCCTCTATTTCTTTCTCTTTGGATGTTGAGCACCTCTCAAACTCCAATTCTTCTTCTTCATCATCCGATGAACTTCCCTCTTCGGATTCCACTTGATTTAGTGTAGTTGAGGGTTCTTCATGGATCTTTGCAAGCTTGCTCCATAGCTCATGTACATCCTTGAATTCTCCAATTTGGCTCATGAC
>JBBPFQ010712721.1:0-14535 GCA_037974815.1 Kaempferia elegans
TGTTTTTATATTTAGGCGGGAAAATTTTTGGGAAGGCTTTTCTGTTTTTATATATATATAGATTTAGGATTTATATTTAAATAAAATTAAATTTTAAATTAAAATATTAAAAAAAAAAACAGATTCTGCGCGCGCGCACAGTATCACTATATATATTCTGGCCGACGCACAGCCCGTGGGCCACCATCTCATGGAAGTTATCTTCCATGCATTGAAGGCGTCTTCAATCATGATCATCGCCCACAAACATCGTGTATATATATATATTTGATATTGTACACGTTAACAATGTATGATATTATCCATCCTAGTTGTAAGTGTTCACGACCGATTTTATTTTTTCATATTTTACTTTTCTAAACTGTTATTTATTTTAACATTATTCTAATAGCAACTACTAAGATCCAAATATACAATTATAATAACTATGATTCTGTAACTTAGGATTCTATAATTAATGGTTATAATTATCTAATTATTTTAGCTATGATTTAGTAACTATTATAATATAATAATGAGTAGTGTTAACTGTATATGAAGTATCTATATTACAACGGTTATAATTTCTAATTGTTACAATAAAATTTATTAATATTTATTAGAATTAAAATATTTATATTGTAACAATTATGAATCCGTAATTATAATGTAATAAATAAGAATGATTTTGAAAATAAAAATGTATTGAAGCGGAATAAAATCATCTTCTTATAATAAATTAAAAAGGACACTCATTATACAAATCTAATAAAGAAAACCTTTATTTATTATTTTTGCTAGTTTTTTTTTTCAATTTTTTTTAATCTGATTAGAGAATTGGAATTAATTCTGATGCTTATTCACTGAAGCATCAGATCAAGATTTTCTTGATCACTCAAAGCTCAAGCTTTTCAAAAGCATTTCAAGTGGCAATTGAAAAGCTCAAAAGAAGCTAGGGCTTTTAGTGCTCATAAAGTTGATAATAATTGGGTATTAGTAGATGCTTTCGATTCCTCGACTGATCGTTACATATGTAATATGTTACAAACATGTCCTCTTCCCTCAACTACTACAAGAGCACTAACCCTCCAAAATATAACTCCGCGTTGCACTTCCATCGTTTTCGTGCACATCGTTTTTCAATCAGGATTGATTCATACTTGATATATATTTCATTGATACATGGCACACATAAATTGGTATTTTAGCTATATTATATTGTATTTCTCTATCACAACCTTGTCGTGTGGCTTTGACGTGACGTATTTAGTGATCGATCCACTCGTTTGGGGCTTGACTTAGCTTGTATAAAACAAACGTAGAGAAATTTGATAGTTGTGAAAGATACTTTCCAACTACACGTTTTCATTTCGATTAATCAAAATTCCAACTATTATTTGACCTAGTAGCTAGTGTAAACGTGCATGTTTACTTGTAACAATCCATCTAAGTAAATAGATAATTTACAAAAAGTAAAAAAAATAATTAATTAACATGTGCTCCACTTTGGACATATATACCTAGTAATTCAGCCATTGATTTGCTTAAAATTACTAAATTATTAAACGATATATTTACTTTCAAATTTCTCAAAAAAAAAAAATACATTTATTATTTTTATTTTATATCTCCTTTCAAGATCACCACTATATATTATTAAGTGAGAATCTTAATTTTTAAGATGGACCTTTATGCATTTTTATGATTTATTTTAGTGACTTATAAAAAATATTTCTTAAGTTAGATACATCATTCCAAATACATGAATTAATCTATATATATATACATGACTGATAAAAAATATTGCTTAGAGTTAGATACATCATTCCAAATACATGATTTAATATATATATATAATAGATTGGTGATGGGATTAAAATGGTAAATAATCATTTTAAGGGCCTTGGATGTACCTGGTGTACTTTATAAATTATTTTAATGGAAAGTGAAAAAAATTATAGAGTCAAATTAATTATTCAGAATTAGTTGGATAAATGAATTAGTAAAAACAAAAGTAAATAATTTTTCATCAGATTGTAGAGCTGACCACGTGGCCGTCCACTGTGACCTTCTGGTTTCCGTCGCCGCCAATCAGTTTTACGCGTCGCGACCTAATACACGACAAATGGAACGAATCTTTCGCTACCTATCGTCTTCAGCCTTCCTCCCTTCCTCCCTCCCTCATTCTCCTCTCCTGGTAGCCTCCTCCAATTCCTCCTGTTTCCTCTCTTCGCGTACGCCGCACGATAGTTTCGTAGTCAGATGACGCCAACTCGCTCACCAACTCCTCCTCCTCGATCTCCGTCGTCGATGGCACCTGTTGTCCATTGATCCCGTCAATTATCAACCACCGCACTTTACTTTGACCTCATGAATTGAATTGGTCGATGTGGATGCCGTAAAACGCATATTTTCTAATGCTATTTGCTTTCTCAATTAGGTGGATTTCCTTGACCTTTCGATCCCTGTTTACACATATATACCCAGTCATCAGCTATCCATGACAGAGGACTTGGCATTTTCAAGCTTCAGACGGCGATCCTGGCGGCCGGAGATAGGAAAATATGAACTTTAGATGGCGGATTAGAGCGGTTGTCTTCGTCTTCCTGTTGGTTACGGCTTCCGCCTTCGACTACAAGGATGCCCTGTCGAAAAGCCTGCTATACTTCGAGGCCCAGCGCTCCGGCCGCCTCCCTTACAACCAGCGCGTCACCTGGCGGAGCCATTCCGGCCTCATCGACGGCCTCCAGCAAGGAGTACTAATCCTTCCCGTTTCATCAAAAATTGGATTTTGATTTTGGTCTGAGCGTCAAGATCGGATTTTGATTCGTGAGAAGTGATTGGTTAATGCAGGTGGATCTCGTGGGTGGATACTACGACGCCGGAGACCACGTCAAATTCGGGCTGCCGATGGCTTTCACGGTTACTCTGCTTTCCTGGAGCGTGATGGAATACGGTCAGCAGATAGCCGCCGCCGGCGAGTACGGCCACGCGCTGGAAGCCATCAAATGGGGCACGGACTACTTCATCAAGGCCCACGCGGAGCGCGAGGTCCTATGGGTCCAGGTCGGAGACGGCGACACCGACCACTACTGCTGGCAGAGGTCAGAGGACATGACCACGTCGCGGAAGGCGTACAAGATCGACTCGGAGCACCCAGGGTCGGACGTCGCCGGCGAGACCGCCGCGGCCATGGCGGCCGCGGCGGTGGTGTTCCGCCGGGAGAATCCGCAGTACGCGAAGATCTTGCTGCGGCACGCGCGAGAGCTGTTCGAGTTCGCCGACGGGAGGCGGGGGAGGTACGACGGCAGCGTGGGGGAGGCGAGGAGATACTACCCCTCGTGGAGCGGGTACGAGGATGAGCTGCTGTGGGCGGCGCTGTGGATGCACAAGGCCACAGGGCGGGAGGAGTACGTAGACTACGTGGTCGAGAAGGCGGAGGAGTTCGGTGGAACAGGGTGGGCAATGACGGAGTTTAGCTGGGACGTCAAGTTCGCCGGCGTCCAGATCCTCGCTTCCAAGGTTAGTAATACCAGTGCAACTGTAAATTCTGACGATGAAAAAAATATTTTAAAATAATATTCAACATTTTGTTTAACACCTTTAATAATAATAATAATATACTTTCTCCATAAAAAAATGGAATTATTACGCGTCACACGCATCAGTATTGTTATCGTCAACTTATCGAAAAGTCTCTTGTGTGTGTTTATTTGTTTGATAGTTTAACAGTCACTTTTGATGATCTCAGGATCCCACTTGAAATGAAAATTTAATTAATTAATTATTATTTTTTTCAGCTTTTGATAGAAGGCAACTTATCGAAGAAGCAAAGGGGAATTCTTGAGCAATATCGATCCAAGGCAGAGCACTACATTTGCTCTTGTCTCAACAAGAACAACGGTAGCAATGTGCATCGCACGCCCGGTGGCATGCTCTTTGTTCGTGAATGGAACAACATGCAGTACGTCGCCAACGCCGCCTTCCTTCTGAGTGTCTACTCAGACCATCTGAGCAAGGCTGGCCAAGAACTTCACTGCCCAAACGGGATCGCCACGATTGACGATCTCAGAGGGGAAGCCAAGGCCCAAGTCGATTACCTTTTGGGATCGAACCCGTCGGGGATCAGTTATCTCGTCGGCTACGGACCCAAGTACCCAACCAAGGTTCATCATAGGGGAGCTTCGATTGTGCCCTACAAGAGGAGCAAAGGCTTCATCGGGTGCATGCAGGGTTACTATAATTGGTACGCGCGACCTGATCCAAACCCTAATATCATCATCGGGGCTCTAGTCGGCGGTCCTGATTCGAAAGACAGGTTCAAGGATGATCGAATGAACTATATGCAGACCGAGGCATGTACATACAACACTGCACCGCTAGTGGGCATGTTTGCAAGGTTACACCAACATATACAAGAAGTTTCTAACTCAACAACCACCTTCTCTAGTTAGGGAGAGAGATCATTTTATTTCTTAATTCTTACAGTGAAAATTCTGATAAAAACGTTGAGGATGTTATATACTTGTAATTATTGGAGTATACAAAAAGAGACAATGAAAATACTTGAATCATTAGCATTCAATTATCTGCAAAAGTTTAATCCTAAGTTGAAACTACTGTAAAGAGTTGCTGGGTTAATCAACAACCATGAGCAACACCATAGGCCTTGAAACAGAATAACTACTCGAGTTTTAAGAGGAAGCACTCGTATGGCCTAACCTTTGTCGGTGGAGTTTCAAGGAGGAGGACTTCCATGGCTGTCTACCGCGGCCTTATCGGTTGCCTCTCGTTTCATTGTTCGTTTTGCCCTTCTACCTGTGGCGTCTTTAGGCATCTCCTTCTTCGAACCATGAGATGGGCCGACTTCAGCTGCATCGTCATGATATTGACGAGCAATAGGGCGGGCTTCTTTTCTTCCAGTCCTTGTGTATCCATTATCGCCCCATCTTCTGTTTCCAATAGGAATACTAGCCTTACTGGCAAAATAACTTTCATCTTGTTCAATATCATCGAGTTCTTGGTTGACTTCAGTTTGAAGAAGTTCTTCTAGCTCATCGTAACTCTCTTCCTGCGGCTCTACGTCATGAGTATTTAAAATTGAAGACGAAGATACAAACCAATGTGCTCTGAGGAGGAGACAAACACTCTCCTCGAACAAGTAGTCCTGAATGCTGCACAATCAAAACAAAAAGAGAAAAACCATATTAGCCAGATACTTGGAATTTTATTCCTCCATCAGGCCTATTAATTAGCAATATGCAGATCAATCATTTAGGATCAAAATCAAAGATGAGATATGGCTAACCTGCCATCGAGCGAGCGATGAACATTCAGAAACTCAAAGGGATGCTTACATTGAGGACAAGTATGTATTTCATTGTATGATGCCCACCGCAAAATGCATGTCACACTGCCAAGAGCAAACATTGATGTTTCATTTTACAAATTATTGCACATTGGATTCGAGCATCAATCAATAATGTGGTTATTGGACAAGTATGTATTTCATGAATATTACAAGGCATGCACAAGATGCAGTCGATGTCAGGAATTCTTTTTCTAGCAACTTGATATGAAATTTTAAATGCGCATTCATAATCCAAGATGATATTCAGGTGATGAACACTATGAATGATTTCTTAATCCATATAGAGAATAACTGTGCAAATATGACTACGGTCTTGTAGCTATTCGATCTAGGAGTGGTTGAAGACCAAGATAAGGTAGAAATCATCAGTGCTTCCAATTCAACTGGAATTTTCCTTCAGAGGTAGGCGGTTGCTAGCAATTTCATTTAACAAATCCTATCTGAATTACTGAGTACAAAAGCATGAGAGAATAATAATTTTAAAGTAGACAATTGATGCTGATACTCCATCTAAATAGATAAAGAATAGGTTTCTCAGCATAACAGAAAAGAAAGATCAATTAGTATCCAAAAGAAAGGTACTGCGTTTCACCAAGTAAAAGAAAAACGACAAGTAAGCTGCAAAAAGAAGAATCCAACAACATTAATGAACTCTAGAAAGTTGCAGACGAACCAATACGCATGCTCGCAACCTTTTACAAGCGCCATCTCGTGCAGAGAAATCTTGTCCAAGCATATCGCGCAGACGCCGCAGCCCTCCCCTGATCCGACAGACTCACCTACCCCTTCCCCCTTCGCAATCATCACCTACGCAACACGTATCAGAGATAAATAAATCGAACGATAAACCTAAAAAATCCTGAAAGAAAACTGCCAACAAATAAAAAAGAGGGAGAGAGAGAGAAACGGATTTGTGGAGCGCAAGATCTGGCATTACCTCTGTGCCGGCGTGAGTTTCGGAAAAGATCAGGTGATGGTGCTCCATGGAGAATGGATAGGATCGGGGAGGCGAGGGAAGGGAAAGGAGAGCCTGAGAAGAAGTGGAAGTGGAAGTGGGCGGAAGACGAAGAGGGAGGCTTCAATTTATTGGACAAGAAATTGGGAAATATGCAAATATACCTCCGTTGTTTTCTGATTCTTTAAAATACCCTTAAAGAACCTCGCCACTAAGCGATTAACGCCAGGAGCGATTAACGGCTGGATCTTTGTCTCATTGCGCGAAACTGCACGGATCCTACCACGTCCACAGGATTTCATTTTAAAACTCCCGTTGGAGGAGATCCACTCCACCGACGAGCTCAGTTACGATCTCGCCACCCTTTTCGATCGGCCGTCGGGCGCCGACCAATCTCGGAATCGCTCTCAATTCCGCCCCACCGCCATGGATGCAAAGATCCGCGATTTCTTCGATGCCGTCGGCGATAGCATTCCTTGGTGCGAGCGCAACGCCATCGCTGTGAGTCTTCCCTCCGCTCGCCTCCTGCCGAATCCCTCGCCGTGCTAATTATCGGCTTTGAATCTTCCTTTTCCTTTTGTTTTCCTCATTGATGGGACCAATTACGACTGCAGTTCGGAGAGTAAGAATGAAACCCTCATGAGGCTGTCCTGCTCTTTATCATTCCAGGCACACGGAAGATGTCAATCGTGGAATTGCCATGCTTGAAGGTGCCTTTATCAGTTATTCCTTTTGACATAATTGTGTCTTTCTTTCTCATAGAATCGTTTTGCTTTTCCTATTGACAGTAAGTTTCGCGTCGTCTATCCTTTCTTTTTGCTGTTGTTGTCGTCGTCGTCGGAGCAGGAGTTGTAACAATTCAGCCAGTTGCTACGACCTCAAGGAGACATCTTTTTCTCTAAAGTAAAATGGCAGCAAAATAAAACAAATGGGAAGATCATGCTGCCTCAATCACAACTGATGGATGAGATAAATCCATCAAATATTCACTGCATCTCCATGAACATTCTTCTAATCACAGTTTGTTACGGCCTTTTGCTTCTGAGGCTTCAAAGCGTCATGCATTCTATCCAAGCGAAGCTGAAATGAGATTATCAAAATTCCACTGTTCATTCCTGAAACAAATACCACTTCTTGCTTTCCAAATGATAATACCCAGGCTTGGAAGACTTTGAGTTCCAGGATAACCATTCATTTGCTGAAAAATGATTGCTCGCATGGAGACACAGCTTCAAATTCAACAAATTCCAGCCTAACTCAGCTGGACGACACTAAAAAATGGCTGCTAATTTATTTACGAAACTTCCTCAGAGCACAATGCACAGTTTGTATGCTGGAGATGAACCCCTTTCCTTCTTAACATGGCTCTGGAGTGGGTTATGTTTTCTTATGACTTTGGTCTTCTTTTGGATCAAATGAATTCCACACCGAGTTTTTATGTTGAAAAGAAATACTTGCAATGACGATCTGTTGATGAGTAGAAGCAACAGAGGATATTTGGTTGCCAACCATCAAAGTTACAAGCTTGTTCCCATTGATGCATCCTTGATTAGTCAACTTGTCTTGTCATCTATCTTTGATTCAATGGTGGGTTTTCAACCCAATTGCTAATATTATTAACACTACCTTATCTTTTTTTACAGCAACCATGGAAGGCTCAGATGGTTCACTGCATACAAGAGAGAAGCTTTATTTGCTGGCTGTTGGGGATTTACAGGAATGGTGATTACTCGAGAAGCTGCCAACTCCTAGAGCAATGTTTAGAGGTGTGTTCATATCGTGTTAGTCTGCCTTTGCTTATGTGATCAAATTTAATCTGGATAATTGTATTCCATACCTAGCAACTAGTCAGCTGTTTAACTGTGAAAAAAATACAGATTTATAGAGCAGCTTATAGAAATTACACCATTATATTAATAAAACAAAAAATCACAAAAATTGTAATATGCTTAATAATTAACTTGATGCTGCTTAGAGATGAGCAACAAGGGGCATATGACGAATAATGATGCAGATCACAGAAGATTTTTAAGAAAACAAGTGCATGAATGTGATAAACACATGAACACTTCCTTTGTCCAAATGCTACAAAATCATTAAAAAAACACTAGTTTACTAAAAATAGTTCTAGCTAACAAAAAAGAAAAAGATAAAATGAATTAAATTGTTGATCGTCAAATGAGATTCAGTCGTACATAAATACAAAAAGAATGGTGTAAATTACACAACATGTACCATTTCTAAAGATACTAGTACTGATCTTTTAGACATGACTGAATGAGGAATTGGAAGAATTGATTAGCATGCATTCAACTTGTATTGTGTTATATAGACAGCGAGAGCCATCACTCTGCGATATAACACGGGCCCAGAGATTGCTGGGAACACAACCTCCAATGAAAAGTATGAGATCATCAATAAGGTTTACTTGATACATTTTTATTTTCCTTCTTAAGTTGCACTTTCAACTTCTTACCACCTAATTGGGAGCCATTCATCGCATCAATGGCAATCTGGGCAGCTGTGGGTAAGTCGTAACTTACAAAACCTGCAACAAAACACATAACTTATAGGATGTAAAATGGAATTTTTCGAAGACTTGTAGAGTGGATAATAGACAGAGATCGTTTTACCAAAGCATTTACTAACACCAGTTGCTTTGTCTACAAATACTTTGGCACTCAAAACCCTTCCAAATCGCTGAAAGGCATTTGAGAGTTCCTGATCTCCATATTCTTGTGGGATATGGTATATAAACAAATTAGCTCCGGGAGGACCTATAGGGTTCAACAAAGATCAACACCGAGACAAGCACAATTAAATAAACTTGAGAGAAGCACAACAATTGCAAAACTCGGGTTGAGAACTCCACAAACCTTCTATCTGTCGCCCAGATATAGTGTTAGGACTTGAAGGTGTTGCTTGATTAATCATCATATTAACTGGCGGGTCAGAGCTGTGTGAATTGCCCAAATGTCTAGTATTAATTTGATACGATAAAGGATACTGAAAACCTGACGAAGGGGCAGGATATGGTGAGCCTATAAAGCCACCAGATTGTGCTGTGTTAAAATTCCTAGGTGTTGTGACCCTAGAAACATCAGAACTGATCGCGTGTAGTGTATTTGCTTGATTAACCGGTGGAATCATATTATGAAATGCAGCTTGACTTTGCATTGAAGCCAATGGGTATTGCATGAGTCCATAATTTCCTGTTGGCTGAATATAAATGGCAAGCAAAAAAGGGAAAAATTCCTCTCATCAAGATGTAATTTGGCCAAATCGCATGTAGAATATTAGACAAACTTGCAAGCTATTAAATAAGAAATAAACAAGAGGATATTGATTATCATACAAAATCCTCGTAGATGAAAACTATCTATGAATCTGGAAACCATAAACAATAACAGTAAGAATGTCTACAAGTTGCATATTGCTTGCTCTTAAACTAGACAAGTACATCAACGATAGAGAACAGTACATCAAGGAATGTTGAACAGAAAATTTGACTTGAAGTATCGAAACAACACATTAAGCCTACTACAAATTTGCAGCTATTCCATCTGTAAGTTTCATGTGTGACCATCAATGCCTTTGGTGTAGAATTGTTACTGCTGAGACAGATCAAAGTATCCAGCATGGAACTCACAATAAGTTTCTAAAACCAAGGAGCAAGATTATTCAACTATGAAACTTATTATTCATGTTCATAGACAGAGTTCTATAAGCCCCTGGTAAGATTTACATCATTGAACAAAAGGAAAGGCTGTTGTCTAGCTATCAATATGTCAGATTAGTTTTTAAGCTATTCTTGCAGTGCATTATGTCTTAGAGATTAAAGACTGCATAATTGTTTTATCCCATTCAACTTGGTACCGAAGGGGGAAAACCTAATTTCACAAGCCTCTCACTGTCACCAGCTGATCATTGTACAATACAAGCCAAAATAGTCATACATGTACCTAGAAATTTTAGAATGGTTGAACTTTTCGATCAAATTCAACCACTTGTTATGATAGGTAGATTTACTTGGAAAGAACAAAATCTTAAATTCAAGGATTAATCTGAAAATAATGCCAGCAAAAATACTTTAGAAAGTTCAAGAAAAATAAAGCTTAAAGTTTCCGTGTTTTACTCAAACGAGAGCTATACCTGATACCCATATCCATTGTATGCAGGAATGTAGCCCATTGGTAAAGCTCCAAATAATGATTGATGCTGCATCGAATTGGCATAAGAAACACCGGAGGCCTGTGATGAAGCCTTTTGTGCTCGTCGAGCTTGCCTTTCCTTTTCTGTGTCTGCCCACTTGACAACCAAAGGCACACTAGATCCCTGCAAGATATTGAGAATCATAGCAAGCCATTCAGAAGGAAAAAGATTAACTTCCTACCCGAAACAGAAACTGAAGTCAGTCTGAGCATGAAGCTTAAGCAAACAAAGGAATGAAGGATTAACTCATTTTGAAACGAAGTCTGACCTTTAACATTGACTATTTATGGAAATTAAAATTTCAAACTCCAGTTCGTTAAGTTCATATTTCTATTCATTGCTTAAAAATTTTAGCTGAAACATTCGCTAAATCAGTTTATCGTAATTTATGGAAGCTACCAGACATGCTAATACATTCACGACTACACAAATTATTGACACACTCCTAGTTGAATAAGAAGAAAAGATGAGCAAGAGCTAAGTACGTGATATCTCTCCTTTACCCATTCAATATATGTATTGTTATCCAATGATGATGCATTAGTCTATCGACGTGCTCCATTCATAACAATAGAGCCTCCTTAACTAGTTGTAACAGAGAAAGTGACTTAATAGAGCCTCCTTAACTAGTAGTAACAGAGAGAGTGACTTGGGAGATTGTGACAGGTGCACACAATGTGTATCTCCTTTGCTGCGATAGCATCTTTCCAGTATATCACTACCCTATAGATGCTAACAAAAGTGGAAGACGGTTAATCCAGGTGTTCCATCTTTGTTACATGGCTAATATACAGGAAGCATATAAACTTTAAAAAAAAACAGACCTCCATCCTATGTTTCCCATTCAAGGCTTCAAGTGCAGCCAAAGCTTGTTCTTTTGTTTCATATTTCAGGAAAGCGCATCCTAGAACATCAAAAGAACCAGGATATGTGTGTTTAACACCGAGCTAGAAATCCAAAATAAAATTTATCCTAAGGTGAAAGAAAGAAAGGAAACGATAAAAGCAATGTTTTTTTGGCATTTAATAACAAATATTACCTTTATTTGTATGTTGGGAACCTCTCAAGAACTTCAAATCCCTGATAGCACCGTATTTTGAGAACAATGTTGCAATATCTGCATCAGACACATTCTTTGGAAGCATTCCTATGAAAAGCTTGTGTTCTGGTGGAGAAATAGAAAAAGAAAAGTCTCAAAACCGTCTAGTGAAAAAAGAAGCAGAGAAAATTTAGTATTAAAATGGAATGTTCAAACCTAGAATCTAAAATAAAATGCAAAAGTAAGAAAAATAAGAAGACGAAAAATATGGAGAGGGACTTCGATGTTTCCATCAGTGGAATATGTATATCTCAGTAGCAGTATTACCTAGTCTTTCAAGCTCACCATCAGCATACTTTACTTGCATTGGAGAAGCAGCCTGTGGTGCAAAGCTAAACAGCTCAGTTAAACTAAGAAAACACTTTAGCCAAAAATTATCCTAAATATTACGGAGATAATGAATAGTTATGTAGAACTACCAAAAAAAAAAACAAATAGAATGAAGAACATCAATTAAAAAAAATGCTGAAAACTTGATACAAGCAGGAAGAGGAATCAAACTAAGAAAACTATTAGAACAACAGCTTAAGTATAACCATTTTATTGTTTATCATCAAATGTAATTCTCATACCAGCTAGCTATGTACTTCAAGATTATGCTGCTGTGAGAAGGATTTGGCAAACGACAGGTTTCTATTTTCTTCCATGTTTTTAGGAAAAAAATCCCATGGAAATGCAAATCGAGTAGAGATGATTTCTCTTGTAACTAAGTTCCAAACGTCTACAAGACCAAGATCAACTTTGTGGAAGCATTGTGTTCTGCAATTAGGATGACAAATTCTGATCTATGACAGGCATTATCCTTTAGCAACTGAATCTAGTTCTGCTCATCTGTTTCCCTTTCCTCTCATTTATAACAATTTTCTGCTTAGTATTTCCAATAAATGAGCTAATAGTGTGCGAGAAAAGGTATCAACATTATAGATGACACAGATCTCAACACTCACAAGATCTACCTTCCAGCAGATAACTTCAGTTGAACAAATCCAACCATGGACAGAATGAGTTTAGATGCATATCAATCAGTAGTCGCAAGAAAATGCAATTGATCCAGACATGGCTAGTAGTTCAGGAACGAGATCTCAATGGAAGAAAGTAAAACCGAAAATGAGCATTTAGAAATGGCAATATAACAGTTCTGAGACAGCAGCAAACGAAAGACAAAACCGAGAAGATGCAGATCCACAACAACTGTAGCATGTAGTAGCTACAGAAGCAAAAGGGAGGAGATCGGGATGAGGAATGCCGTACCCCAGGAAGCGTCCGCTTGTTGTGGCACTCGGCAACCGCTTTGTCGGCCTCCTCCCGCGACGGGCAGATCAGGAAGCAGCAACCTTCACCATAACGAAACCGGATCATCTCAAAGAAACAGCGATAAGACCACAAAGTCGTGCGATTCGAACAGGGCGCCATTTAGGTTTCCGCAGAAATCCTAAGGCAAATGAACGGGAAGAAGAGGAGAGGAGAGGCAAGATCTCATGGCAGGGGCGAACCTCGAGAGGCCTTGGTGACCTTGTCCTTGATGACGCTGACCTCGTCGACGAGGGAGACCTCCTTGAACAGAGCCATTAGCTCCTCCTCCGTCATGTGCCTTGGCACCTGCCCTACGAACAGCTTCACGCTCTCCTCCCCGCGCTCCCTCCCGCCACCTCTCCCCTCTGCTTCCTCCATTTCTGCTGCCGGAAATCGCTTCTCTTCTCCTCCTCCCTGAGATTTGGGATCCTTTCTCCTCTCTCTCTCTATCTCTGCTCTTGTTCGCCGGCTCCTTGTTCTCGCCTTCCTGGTGATGGTGGTAGTTGTTTAATAATTGTAAATATTATTTTTATTGAAATATTGAAGAACTTACTATTTTTCGGTCAATTTTAATCTTATTTTAATTATTAATAACAGGGATCATTTTTCAAATACCTCTAATATATAATAGTTTTTTTAAAATACTCTCCATAATTTCACTCATATTTTAATTAAACATGCATTTAATATTAACATTTATTTAAGTATTTTCTTTGAATAGTAAATTTGTGAGTAAAAATGTAAAATATGCCATTATGTCATACTCAATATTATTTTGTGTTATATTAAGTAGGATGCCTTTATATAACAAAATATGTCAATGCCAAAACTAAAAATATTTACCTTATTATTATAAGTGAAATTAATTAATTAATTAATTAATAAGTCTCTAGTGATTAGATATTTAATTAGAGTCAGTGGATTAATCCGTTTTTTAAAAAAAATATATTCTATAAATAAATTAAGTAGGATGCCTTTATATAACAAAATATGACAATGTCAAAACTAAAAAGCATTTACCTTATTATTATAAGTGAAATAAAATAATTAATTAATTAATCAGTCTCTAGTGATTAGATATTAATTAGAGTGAGTGGATTAATCATTTTTTAAAAATATATTCTATAAATAAATTTACAAATATTTCCTTAATAAATGTTAGTATCCCTAAAAATATTTGCTTAAGGGTATAAGTAAGAATGTACAAACATTGCACTTTAAAATTTAATTAAATCCAAGTACAAACCAAACTCGTACAGTATCAACGTATTTTATAAAAATTAATAATTTCTTAAATATAAATTTTAAATATATTATTATACCTCATAAACGTATTACTATACTCCATAAACCCCATAAACGTATTATTATATTTTCGTAAACATAATTTTTTTTCCGTTTTTAATTTTTTTTAACTTAAAGACTATAACATAATTGGGATGCCTGAACCCTTAAAATAAAATCTTAAAATTTAAACCCTAAATATTTTACTATACCCCATAAAGGCATTACTATTGTAAAGACATAATTTTAAAAAAAAAAAATCAACTTAAATCTATATATATATAAAAACAGAAAAGCCTTCCCAAAAATTTTCCCGCCTAAATATAAAAACAAAAAAAAAAT
>JBBPFQ010712827.1:0-14534 GCA_037974815.1 Kaempferia elegans
TCCCAAATGTGAAAATGTCAATTAAATTCATTAGGATACATCACATTTGAGGGCATGGATATAATCAGTCGGTTTTCTCCAAAATCGGCTGATGGACCAAACAACCTCGGATTGACATAAAATTAGACCCTATATGTTCTTCTACCTCTACTGATTATATCCATGCCCTTAAACATCAATTTGACTCAATATATTGAGAGTAATGAATTTTTGAACATAAATATGTTGAAAAATTTAATTCGTGTTTAAAAATTTATTGTTCTCAATATATTTTGTCAAATTGATGTTTGAAGCCGTGTCGATAATCAAGAGATGTAGACAAATATATAGGAACTAGTTTCATGTCAACCCGAAATCGTTTGATCCATCAGCCGATTTTGAATCAAATTTTTAAGTCGGATTTGAATTCGGATTGATCGAATTTAAGTTTAGAGATTTAGAATTGTTATACAAATTCAAGTCAGATTGAGATTTAATAAAAAAAATCTAACCTTGAACATGAATTGAATTTCGAGTTGTATATAAATTTTAGTGATTGAGATTTTAAAAAAAAAAAAATCTAACCTTGTCTGAATCCGATCACTCATCTTATGGTTCACTTTGCGAGAGATCATGGAGTCGACGCCAAACGAACTGTGCCTCTCGGTTGGAGTTGAATGCGACGAGAGTCCCATTTTCAAGATCGAATGTTCGATTCCCATTTGGACTAAAAAAAAATAACATAAAAAAATAACATTGTGAAGATATAGAGATGGATTTCGATAAATTTAACTCAAAAGACTTCATTAATTTAAAACTTTATTAGGAATCTTCAAATTTATATTTTTGAATGCATACAAACAAACATCCATTAGAAAACCAACAAATTCATGTCCCGATTATTTATTATCCATTTTAATGCTGTTGGTGATATTTCAACTTGAATTATATCTACCCGTCTATCCGTCCGATGAGAATCAGACGGTCTAACTCGCTCAGCAGGGACCGATCGATCGGGCACCTTCAGAGAGACCCACAGGATCGACGGCTATCCACAATCGTCCCTACACGTGTCCTTTTTGGGTAGGACGTGGATTTCTGGTCTTTCTCGCAGACACCGGTACTTAAACGGCAACTATTTCGCTATCCACCTCATCTCCATGTGGGTCCCGCACAAGCCACCAATACACCGTCGGGTAATTCGTGATTGGTTCGAGATGTCAATTTAAAACATAAATACGGTCGCAGTTGGTCTCCTTTCCCTTTCAGTCTCACATAGATTTCTTACCTCTACAGGAAGGCTCGGGACTGCGGGTCCCGGCCGGACTTGATGACTCCGCTCCAATGCGCTCAGCTACCCAGAACCAGGTAAGCCTCTGATTGGTCCGAACCTAATTTCCCCCATTAAATATCAACGGCAAGAATCAAGGTTCATTTTCCTCCCTCGCTCGGTCGCTCTCGTCACCGTCCGGCGGCTGCAAGGATCGATCTCTAGTAAGGGAATTGGTTTTCTTGGTTATGAGGAGGAAATCCTCGATAATGGTGGCTTCGAAATTGCTGATCGCTTCAATCGCCATCATCCTTTTGTTCGTGGGGGTCTGGGCGGACGCGCCGACCCAAGAGGAGGTTGTGGAACCCGAAGACTCGGATTCAGGGCTGAGACTGGAGTTGGAGCAGCTTAAGAAGAAGATCTTTACCTTAGGTCAGCGTGGTCTTCGATATATGAATCATATTTCTTTCAAAGCTAGTGTTTTTGATATAGTTATTTGGTTACTATTGTATTGAAATCTACTTATGAAGGCAGATATTATTTTATTTTCGTTGTTTATTGGTTATTTATGGGAACCTGCCTATAAGCCTACCCGTTTGTCTTGTTTCGTGTATTGTAAAGGTGTTTTCTTTGTCGCACTTTTACTATTATTATCAATTTGATTTTATCTTCAAGGAACTTCTTTACCGTGGATGTCACGTCTTGTCTTTCAGTGATTATTTACTCATATGCTCCTAATTTATGTCTTTGTCATTTGTCAAATGGAATCTGAGAAAAGTATGATCCTCATATGTTTTTTTTGTATGATTGATTTCTGTGATTTTTCCCACCACAGAATCTAGTAATTTGGGTAAAGAGCAAGAATTGAAGGGCAAAGATGAGCGGATCACCTATTTGGAGAATATCATGAAAGAAAAGTCGATGACCATAGCATCATTACAGAGTGACATTGCATTGATCCAGGTGAGCTTAGTAACTGTTACTTGTGAACGAGCAACTTAACCATTAGGTTTTCGTATGACCGTGTAGAAAAGGGGTGATTTAGATGCAAAGGAGATTGTTAAAAAGGCACGAGCTCGAGTTGATGAACTTGAGGAGCAGGTCTGACACCACAGATTCTTCAGTTCTGGAGTATTCAGAATTTGAATGATTCTAATGTGCATTGTTGTGGCAGGTGGAAAAACTAAGAACTGAGATCAAATTAAAAAATTCAGAGAGGGATTCTTTGGATGCTCGGGCCAATGAAGCTGAAATGAAAGCAAAAGATCTTAGTTTGAAGTTGAAAAGTGTGAGTTCTTGTTGCTAATTATTTTTGCGTGTTGCTGCATTATGTTGAGATATTGTTCTTTCATGTTTTGCATCCTTCATTTTAATTTTTCTTTAATGTGTTGCCTGTCCCTACCAACCTTGCTCAAGTCATTGTTTGTTTTACTCGTTATACCCTGTTTCAGGATTGTGCTTTATTCTTATGGTCTTTCACTGCTATTTCTCAGGATAGTTTCGGACATTAAGAATGTTAGTGGAGGACTGTTTTTGCAATATGTGTTGCTAAGGCACAAAATTTTCATTTTCTAGGTACTATCCAATTTATCTAGGATTGTGGTTTTCACTACCTTCAAAAATTTCTCTCATAGTTTTTGCTCCAGGGATTAATTTCCAGTAGAATGAAAGGTGCTTGATGGCAGCTATTATGATTAGCATGTTATGTTGGACTATTACACTAGAGTACTACCTAAACAAAAACAAAAATGCAAAATGAGAAATGAAACAGCCATGAAAATCATATCTACTAAAACGTTGATGCACATATATTACAAATCTGTTTCAGTATGCATCGTACTCCATCCATATCCCTCTTATAAAAGTACAACCATTATTTCCAACAATTAGCATCACTGGAATGAAGAGGCCAGACTATCCAAAATATCCTCTTTTTCCACCTCTATATAAAACCCTCAAGCAAGTTGAACTAATTTTTATCCTAATGATCAAGACTACATCTCAAAACACAATCAATACGGATAGATGATTATGCTGTTTCTCTTTTGTTTGAGGTTGGTTGTTGATTTGTTACACTGCATGCAATATTTGACAGTGTATGTGTTACACAAAAGAGATGACCTTGTTGTTAGATAATACAATCATGTATCAGATTGTAATTCGAGTCCTGGCTATTGCCTTTTAGAAAAATTGAATTAATTTTGTTTACCAACATAATATGACAATTATTAGTTATGAATTGCTAGGGTTAGTTTAATAATGCTATAATATTGTAATTCTGAACCCAAAATTTAGCGATTGAGCTATGATTAACATTTTTGGATCATGTCTCTTCAATATTAGTATGCAATCTGCAATTCATGAGACCAATATGTTATTTGTTAACAAGGTTGGACATGATATGCCACACAAACACGATCACAAGATATAGATAGACCAGATGATGACCCATAACCTTTATGACAATGTGACATATTGATTTGACTCATTTGTCAAATAATCTTTTCTTAACACTTTAACAACTGTTTGCATCATACAATCAATTTATTATTAACTCATTATAAATTTGTAAAACTATTTCCAAATAATTAACTAGTTTTATATTGTTTTTACATGGTTCTATGAAACCAATTGTAATCCAATCAGCATTACACAAATTGCTAGACTACTTTTTCATAGGACCAAATCTGTTGCTTCGAGTATCAATAATTTCTTGCTCAAAGGATAACAAGTCCAGCAAAGGGTTAGGTTTGTTCTAGTGTGTCAAGGTCAAAGGTCAAGCAGTTTTATCTCTTACAACCATGAACTTGTGCATCATTTTTAGAAAATATGCATATAAATAATGCAACTTTCTCACATTCTATTTTTAATTGACTGTGAAAGGTCCTTTTCTTGTCTGCTACATATTCTGAAAGATATTTTATATGCTTCCTGTACATATCAACAGATATAGTAATGCTGTATTATTTCCAATCACACGGCTATAACTTTTCATCATTGGCCCTTGTAGCTTCAAAAGACAAACGATGAGCAAAACCGTAGAATTCAAAAAACTGAGCATGCTCTTCAGGTGGCAGAGGTTTGTGCTGTAAACAACTATTCTTAAAAATGCATTGTTGCACAGGCTGATGTTTATATAAATCATGGAACCTTCTTTAGGAGGAGCTTCTAAGAATACAATTGGAAGCAACAGCTAAGTCAAAGGAATTATCACAGGTAAGAAGTCTTAGTAAATCGTTGTAGAGTTAATTCTCAGCATTTCTTTTCTTACTTGTCTGGCTACATGATGAGTTCAATCAACAAGCTTCTCTACCTGCAATTTGCACATGATCTCATCTTTCTTTCTATTGGCATATTTGACACAATGACTTAGATTGTTAAGAATATTTTGCTTGAGGGAGATGCCATCCTGCATGATTAATTGAAAAATTCAGTCAGGGCTGGATAATATGATTTATTCTTGGAATCTGTTAAACTGCTGCTAGATACGATGTCAAAGAGTGGATCTTGTACAAGCTTATTGAGTTTGAAGATTGATTGATATCCTGCGAACATATGTGCAAAACCTCTTCCATAATAATGTGAATTCTTGGCAAGACTTCATCTGGGGCTTAATAGTATCCTGTAATGTTTATTTTTTGTCTCTCCCATTTACCTTTGCATGATAATTCACTTAAATGGACAAGTGGTCAGCTTTGAGTCTATTCAGATGAAATTTGATTTGGGTTCTTGTGTCAAAAGCTGGACATATTTTTGTTGTTGTTGGTTTTGTGGCATATCATTGATGTACTGCTTGTGCAAGTATGCATTCTGTGGTATACTGCCCTGTCTCACATAAGGCATGGGTTTGGCATTCAGTTCTTTAACATTTGGAACTTCTTTTTAGTCAATTTATTTTATATAATAACAAAATGTAATAATTGAGCTGGAATCAAAATTGTGTTTCTTGCTTTCAGGCTCATGGAGCATGGTTTCCTCCTTGGCTTGCTACTCACGCCAGTTACTATAAGGTGATTGTCTTAGAAATTTAAATGGAGTGTTAGAGAGATACCATATACATGTTAAGAGACTCCAATATGTCTTTGGTATGTGCCTTTCAGGAACTTGCAACATCTCACTGGAAGGAGCATGGACAACCAGTACTGAATGTCTTTCTTCAAAAGGTGCTAATTTTCCACTTGTACTATTTTTTTTTCTATTGAATTTGTTTGTCAGTTCTTGCTTTATCACCATGAATGCATGGCACATATTATCTTACAATTTTAGTTTAATCTTGCATTGTCCTTATCAATTTTGTGAAAACTTTTCTCAAGGTATCAGAGAAATTTATTGAAGCACAAAAATTTATGGAACCACATTTTGAATCTTCCAAAGCTGTAAGTAGCCGACCAATGACGATTTTCAGTATCTGAATTATGGTAATTATTCATATATTTCAGTGTTGCTTGATTGGCAATCCATAAGCAAATTATATAAATTTGGTTTAATTTGCATTTGGATCATTTATCAGTTTACTACTTTACCAACTTTCTTTTAAGGTAGTTGATATTTTAGGCAGGATTTATTAAGTTACTAAATTATTTCGTTTCCTTGAATTTCTGAAGAAATGGATGTTTCTTGTGTCAAGCACTGAACCTTATGTGCAAACTGTGTCAAGTAAAACAGTGGAAGTTTATCACACATCTAAGAGTATCATATCCAGCCATGTAGCCAAAGTACAAGAAATTTCAGATCCTTATTTCCAGGTACTCATGGTATTATTTCAACTGGGATGCTTATATAGACATGCCTTTGTATCAATTTGTCATTACTTGTTCTATTTTTTTGTTTGTTGATGCACCATGCTATGCAAATTTCCATACCTTGTATCAGGCTGCCAAGAGATTTTCTCAACCATATGTAAAACAATTTGCTACTATTACCAAACCACATGTTGAAAAGGTGCGAGTTGTTTTCAGTCCCTATAGTGACTGTGTGATTCATGCTTATGGAAAATTTCTCGAATCAGCCGCAACTTATCACCGGCAGGTAATTTCTGCTTACAACAATTCATACTGTTTTATTTGATTCCTTTTCATTAAAAAAAAATAACTGCTTACCAAAAAAAGGTAATCTTATTTGCTTAGCATAGACACATTTGCATTCCGTAAAATGGGCTAGGATGAACTGAAATTGCAATTTTGTTTATATATTTGCTTGTTTGTGTGGTTTATAGTGTTTCAACCAGAATTTAAGCTTAATTTAACCTAGATGCTGGAGTTTTCTTTCTACTAACCAGCTTATTAAATTAGCAATAATTTATGAGAAGAAGACAAGCAAACACGGACCTTATCAGGATAACGTTCCTTCTCACTTACCCAAGGTCATTTCCAATATCTGGGATCTTTCATGATCTATTTATTTTATATACTTCATTTAGTGCAATTGGGGATAAAATGAGTTAATTTGTTAAATGTACCCATAATCACCACTAACTCCATTGTTTTTTAAGCATATATATTGTAAGGCGATATCATATTAGATTATGAATCGAATTATTCTCTTCTTGAAACCTCTCTCCTTTTGATGTTATATGTTCTCTTCTATTTTTTCCATTTGTTCTTCTCTTCGTCCTTGCTCTATCTTCAATCTTCATCAGTTTGATGCCAGAACCCATCACAACTCTCATCAGCTGGCCATCACAGACAATTATCTGCTTCTTTGGCTTTGTACCATGTTCACCTTGATTCTTGCTCACCCTAATTCTTGTTCACCTTCCTCTCCTTGTTTTGTCTGCTTCTCCATCCATGAGACAAGGTCTTATCATCGTAGATGCCACCATCCCAATTTCCTCCGAGGTTTTGTTTGTATGGGCTCCATAGTTCATAAGAGGTAGATACAGCAGAGATTTGGATATGGATAAGACCTGACACCATATCTGTGCTTTCACCCTCTCAAAGTCCTCAATGTTAGTTAGTGTAAGTAACCATTACCTGTGTTCCTAGATATTCTACTTTTGAATGGTCAATGCATTTGTATGGACATCTTGGCATCTTTCTTGAATCAATAGAACCTTCAAAGACATTTGGGCTATCTGTTTTGCTCTCACATACTGCTTATGGTTTCCTGCTTTTCTTTCATTTACAACAATGGGTTTATTTATAAGCAGATATGCACACTTCTTTTTTATTCTGTTTCACTGCCCAGATGATTTATTCAATCCTGTTATAGGTCCAAGTTGGCATTCAGGAACACTTCAAGAAATATGAATTAATAAAATTTCTTGCTACCCAAGAGCTAGTGTGGTTTATGGTACATCCTTTTCGCCCCTGATTTCCATTTATACTTGAATTTCTTGCAATCAAAAGAATTTGTTGGCAGCAATGTAACAATGATTTGGATGTGCAGGCCTCTACTCTTTTGGCATTACCTGTTTTCCTGGCATACAAACTTTTGTCATATATTTTGGGGTCAGTTTGATTCTTTTACATTCTTCCTTGTCCAGTCCATTACATCCATCTATTACATATTTTAAATGACAACAATTTTGTTATCTTATATATTCTTTTTTTTCATAATCAGTTCTAAGAAAACAAAAACAACAAAAAGTTCTCATGCAACCCGACCACATCGCAAGCCTAGGCATAGGCATGTTGAGAAGTAAAGTTTGTTCTGGGTTGTGCTTCTTATACTCTTAAGGTAAATCCCCTGGTTCTTCATGTTGATGCATTTCACATACTGGTAAATTCAATTTATTGGTATCAACTGTTTGTAGCTTGTCTTTATCAACAAAAGTCTCCCATATCTCATTTTTAAGAAGTAACAATTATCCCTCTCATTATGTGAAAAGTGATCACAAATAACTTAGTAGTAGAATTTACTCAAGTTTCATCAGATATTCCATAAAACAATTTGTTTTATATACTATTCTTCTACTGTGCCAGAATGCTTTTGAGTTGGGACTTGAAATTATGCGACAAGTATTTGAAAGCTTATGAAACTGTAGAAGTATGAAGGATTGAGATGTTTGAGAAATAGAGAAAGTATGAGATGAGAGTACAAAAGTTTGAGAAACAGAGATAAACCTTTGGTTAAGACTTTGTCAAATCTTTTCCTTTTGCCATGATTGTAACAGAGTAGAGAATAATTGATGATTGAAATTTTGAGTCACTAATCTGGAGATGATGACGATTCTGTTTTAATGGAAAATAGTGGACATTTTCAAATGAAACATTAAATTGGTGGCTCTCCTATAAAAACTTATGGTATCAGTTACATTGGATCAGTAGGATCAATGGGATCGAAATCAAGGAGAAACCAACAACATCAACAACTCATTCAACCATTCCATACTCCTACAGACATTCAAAATTGGACACTTTACCCACACTGCCAATGAAATTGACGTTAATAAAAGAGAGACCCCAGCCTCAAAGGGACTAAACCAATCCATGGATCATCCCAAACATGCATTGATCACCATTGCCAATGAGCTTAATCAAACAATCCCTCTGCTCCATCCTTGGGCTCTCGATACACTTATATGACCAAGAAGAAGAGCAACTCCTGCCTCTAACTATGGATGTGACACTATTTTTCTCTCTCAAAAGCCAACAGGGGTCTCAGAATTCAGAATTGACAATTTTCTCACATTAAGAAAGGGCTACTACTACATGCTTCTTTTCTATTACTTTCATGCTTCTTTTCTCATGATAACTTTGGATGCAACTGTGGCAAGCTTTTCTTTTCTCCAGAACGAATAAATCTCAGTTAGAAACTTTTTTTTTGTCTGTTTGTGTACAGTTCGTTTTATCACAATGTTAGTATTAGCTGTTCTTTTTATTCTTGTTTCAGATTAGTTCCATCAGATATTTTATAAATTTGTGAATAAAATCTATCTATTTTTGCATAATAGATACCTAAGCAAATTTGAATTCGTGGATTAATTTCCATTCAGGCCCTGATTTTATCTTCTCTATCTATATGCTTAAAAAAAGTTTCCCTGTTTCTATATATGCAGATGGACAAATGACTCGTAGCTGGTCATGTACCTTATTCCTACTTAATATCCACCGAAAATTATTAGTAGTTAGCAGTCCTATTCTGTAGATGAGTTAAGATAAAACATTAAAAATTTTGTTGCAAAGATGGCCGAGTGCATGATATATTCGGTCATTGGATATTTACAAATTCATTCTTGCTCTTGGATTATACGTAGACTTTCAGCCAAGAGTTCCTGTTCTTATGTTGGATTATTACTGAAGTGTTCATTCAGATGAATTTATTGAGAAGAAAGTATTTTGATATGGGCCACATCAACTGGCTTGATGCTTTATCTACCTATTGGTCCATTCTTGGACAACTTTTACTTGCATCTTCTTGTAATATACATCTTCGACTCGCAACTAAGAGATGCTGAATTTTTGGATCACTCGCCGCGAGTGCTTTCCGATTTTACCCTGGTGGTTGATAGGAAACTTACGTGAGGCCGGGCCAGCCACCCCCGAAATAGTCAATAAGGATAACTTGGTTCATCATTTTTTTTTTTTCATTTTTCTTATAATATACACCTCGTATAAAACCGAAGCAACTCATTGTAGCTGCATGCCTCGCGATGACTTAGGTGGAAAACAAAAAAATTTATAGAGGTGAAATTTTTGAATATTTTTCGTTAACAAGATTATAGGTAGTTCAAAAAAGGTTTCAAAACAAATTAATAAGATATATAGGTTGATCATTTAATTAATACAAAATAACCTTATTTAAGTACCTATCAATTAGTTTATTAATTTAGGCTTTGCAATCTACAAGGTGTCAATTCAGATGGCTTGGATGGATTCAGATTGGATTCAAAGAAAGATTAAAAAACAATCCTAATATGAACTTGACCCAAATATGAATAGAATCCGAAACCTTTAAATCCTAATCCAAATAATTTGATTAAATTTATTTTATTTTATTCTTATTATTTGCTCAATACTTATTCACTTTCATCTCAATACTTAATCATTATTATACTAACCTTGATATGAATATACATATTTTTTAAAATAAAATTTAATTTAACTCTATAAAAATCCACTAAATCCGATTCTAACACAATCTAAAAACCTCCCAATCTGACACAAATTTTCAATTCAATATATTTTTAGGTCTACTTGAATTGGATTGATAAATAGGACTCATTTTTAACACCTCTATCTACACGTTAGTTTAATTGTTGTAGTGATGCATGACCATGCTTTAGGGACATTCCAACATTTTTTAATTTACGGAATCTAAACTACCACCCGGAGTAAGTCATCAAACTTAATAATAGAAGGGAGAAAAGACATTTTAAGAAATATAGTTTGAAGGAAAAATTAATCCAATAATTTTAAAGATGTTTTAAGAAAAACACAATATACTATATCTAATTGCAAAATTTGTGAAATTAGAATAAGAGAACCTCCGTGTATCAAGAGGGAACTAAATCCGTGACTAAAGCAAACTAGAATTTTGGGTTCCTGGCTACAACGTTCACAGTGGAATCCATATAAAAAGGAAGAAAAAAACAAACCTTTTGAGTATTTTAGATTAAGATCTTTTTCAGTCTTCGATCCAAGCAAATAAATTTTTAAAATCAAAATATTTCAACCGCTAATTGATTCGAAAGAGAAGTTTACAGACAGACTGGCCCGGTCTGTTGTTTCTTTCTCGTGCAAGTCCGTGTTTGCAATACGACAATGTGACCAACCAGCCAATTATCAAAGTTATTAAATCAGCCACTGAATGAAAACATCACGTTATCTTCTTTAATTCTCCGAACCATTTTCTCTGCTTACAAAAAAAAAGACTTCAACTTCGACCTTCCAAATGTTTGCCTCTCACAGATGCAATGGCTCGGGCCATGAAATCACTGGCATTCGTCTTCAATTATCGGCTGGAGAAGGGATGGACTGGTCAAGAACCTGGCCAGAAATTGGAACACAAACCAATCGTGTATCAGAATCAAGTCATAGAAGCAATGAAATCCACAATTTACACAGTATTGTTTTGAGATCAAACTGAGAAAAAGAATGCATGACGCTAAGAGCAAATGAAAAAAAAAATCACTTTTCCATTTAGTGATGTTAGTTCTAACTATTTAGGTTTATGCTATATAAGTTTGTCTCTATGTTGAACTCACAAAACAATCAGTGTGAGAATCATAAATAAAGAAGAAAACAAAGTATTACACTTGCCTTCATCCTAGATTGTCGGTCTGCGTTCGCAATCACAGTGAGAATCGTAAATATAGAAGAAAATGTCTAAGTGCCTTCATCCTAGGTTGCTGGTCTGCACCCACAATCACAGTATAAGAATCATAAATAAAAGAGAAAAATAAATTCTTACACTTTTTTTTGTAATCCAAATATCAAACTTTTCGAACCAACTAATAACAAATTATTACACTTGCCTTCATTGTAGGTCATTGGCCTGCATTCATCTTCCTCACATGGAACCTGACCTTCTTAGAGAAAAGAGGGCTCCTCCGTTTCTCTTTGGACCTTGTAACACTTGCATCCCTCACCCCATCAGCCTCTGGAAGGAGATCAAGGTCTGATAACCTAGCCTGAAAGAAAAAATGCATAACATAATGTCTAACAAGAAAAGTCTTTAACCAAATAATCGATAACTCTGCTCTTCATATCAAGTCTTTAACAAGCAAAAACTCCTAGTGTTTGCAAATCCAGAAAGTTGCAATGTCTCACTGATCACACAGAGATAGTTTTCATATTAGCTCTAGCTTAAACTTCAGCACAGGGATAAAATTTTGTAAGGTTCTTTTGACTATTTTTGGTTTAAAAGTTTCAGCATCATGCAAAGTGAAATACAATTAAACACCAAAACTCTTGATTTTTTTTTTCCTTCTTCACTTTGATTACTTCATTTTTGCCCTTACCTTTACTTTTCTTCCCACCCTCCTACTTTCTTTCTTCTTTAATCTTTGTGATAAAGCAATAAAGGAAAGGAGCTCAATTTGCAATCGATTTATGCCTCGCAAGGTGGATTTAAAGCATTTACCAGAGCATCAGCAGATGAATCCAGTGAGTCAGCCACGTCGAGGAATATGGAGCTGCGGTCAGACCATTCCTTAAACACCTCCTCATGGTTTAGCTTGAGCCCCAAACCAGCCTTCAATTTCTCCTTTGGAGTTTCAGTGGAAATTGTTGTGTCTGCAATCTCCTTACAGCTCACTGCCACCTTCTCTGGCTTCTTTTTCCTCTTATCTGTTGCTGCCTTTGCTGCCGGAGGCTTGAAGTTGGGTAGAATATTTTGCACTGGCACCGTCGGAGTCCGCCACCATTCATAGTTGTCCTGGGCCTTCAATGCCCACTGCAAGTTACGACTGAGCTGTAGCCTGAGCCCCAGCTCAAACTGGCCAGACCCGCCACCGCTGATTCTACATCCGACTAGGCTACGAAGAAGGGGATTGATAGAGGAGCCACCGCTACTTAGTCCATTGTTGTTGTCCTCCTCGGAAGGGGTGTTGACGCTGAGGTTGCCCATGATGCTGTCGATGCCCTCCTCAACCTCCTCGTCGAGGATGGACTCGGCATCAAAGTCGTCGTTCAATGAACCCGGCGAGTTAGGCTCCAAGGAGCACGACACGCTGCTGCTCACGGGCCTCCTGTAATCTTTGTCAGCGGCGAACTTGTGCTTGAGCTCGATCTGTGCTGCGGTGGTTGGCTCCTGCCGGTGGGACTTGTGGAGGAGGAATGCAGCATCGCTGAGCACCGGAAGGGGCGGGAGGAGGAGGTCGGATGGTTCCGGAAAAGATGAGAAGGGTCTCGTTGCGCTCCTGGAAAGCTTCTTGAGGCCCTTAGTTGAGAAGACGTTGGGGTAGATGGTGGAGAGGAGGGCGGCGGCCTCGTTATACGTCTGGTTGGGCCGCTTCCGGGACGTCCTCGTCTTCTTGATGGAGATTGCCAGCGCCGAGTTGCTCGATTCGGAGAGCGTGGAGGAAGTATGCGAGGAAGTATGCGAAGAGCGGGACGACGCCGCAGGCGGCGGCTTCACCAGGTCGAGGTCGAAGCTGTAGGTCCGGCCGCCCCCGCCACCGCTGAGGCACGACGACATCGCTCTTGGAGAAGGGAATTCCACGGCCTACACGCCTTAAACTTGCAGAAATTTTGACAGAAACCAATCAAAACCTTTCCCCTCCAAAACCCTAAACCTACAAGAAGTTCCCTGTAGAAAAATGATTCGATTCCAAATGAGGAAAACGTTGGTAAGCAATAAAAAACCCTAAACCCCACACCGGAAGGAAAGAAAGAAGCGTGGCTCCGAAATCCAGATTCAAATCTGTGCAGAAGATTAAAGACGAAGATTGAATCGAAATCCAATCTATCACAAGGAGGACGAACAAGCAATAACAACAACAACAGCCAGCGGAGCGAACTGGACTGGAAGTAAAATCCAGGCCGACAAGTCCAAAATTTTCTATTCCGATGATTCCAAAGCTTCAACCTTGCCTCCGCCGCTCATCCGGAAACCAATAAAAAAAAAAACTCCCTTTTTCTCCTCAACGCTTCAGGATGGAAACCACTTCCAGTTCAACGAAAAAGGGAAACCTTTTGCATCGATCTAAAAATCTCGATTAAAACACGAAGCAAAGGGCAAAGGCGCTGGCAATCACGAGAAGAACCGTTGACACAGTTCAGATGGAAGAGAGGAGGAAGTAGGTAGGAGGTGCTCGTGCTTTAAAAGGAGAGAAAGAGGAACATCGTCATCCGCTGCGCCATTGGACCACTCCAGGCCACGAGCGCCCGCCTCACTCAGCTACTGATTCTCTTCCTCCTCCGTTGGTGCTGATTTGGTCCTGTATTTGTTTTTCTTGTTTTGTTCTGACTCTTTTGCCCATCATTTCTTGCTTGCCTTTCTTGATTGCCATTCCAACGACTAATTAATGTTAAAATAATTGCACCTAAATTGACAACGGAGAGTTAACATCTTGATGTTGCTACCATAAGTATATTTGCATATTTATAATGGACATCGACTTCTAATTCAGATGGCACTTTCATGCCTTGCCTTGCCGATAGTATACCTAATTATTGATTTTTTTTTTCCATATATCATATACCATATTAAAATATTTGATATATATAAAAATCTTATTGATATTGTACTAAATTTTTAATATGGTTAAATTTTATACTGTTTAGTATATGTGGTAAAATTTTAATATCGGTACGATATATTAAAAATTTTAATATAAATGGTATATCAATATCGATACCAAAAATTTTAATACGATATTATATTATATCGAACTTTTGGT
>JBBPFQ010712932.1:0-26229 GCA_037974815.1 Kaempferia elegans
TGAATTTTAATCTTACCACAAAAGGCATAATTCAGAGAAAATAACTCACAACGATTGTTCAAAATATAACCAAGTTATATGAGAATAATCATCCATAAAAGTAACAAAATATCTAAAATCAAGTTTAGACAAAATTGGACAAGGACCCTAAATATTAGAATGAACTAATTCAAAAGGAATAGCAACACGTTATTCACTCTAAGGCTCCAACTAAAATTGGGTTGTTTTGCAATTGTGGACAAAATTTTTTTGAGCAAAGGAAGAAATGGATGCCCCAACCTACAATGGGCTTTGAAAGAAGAAGTGACACTCGAGCAAGCAAAAAAATTTGGGAGCTGTGTGTAAAGAATGTAGAGACCTCTAGACTCATGTCCTTTACCAATCAACTTTTTCATCAAAAGATTCTAAAATAAGCAATGATCAGGAAAAAAATAAGATGCAACAGTTAAGATTACGAATTAGTTGACTAACAGAGCAAATTAAAGGATAAATTAGGTAAATGTAAGAGAAGCAAAGGGGTAAGATTGATTGTGCCAGACCCACAAGCACAAGATAAAGACCCTTCAGCTAAAGTAACAGAAGGATTATTAGCTGTGGACTAAAACGTAGAAAAGAGACTAGAATTATATATGTCATATGATCCGTGGTATCGGACTCAATGACCCATTTGGAGGATGAGGAAACATGACATGCGTTGTGTTTACTTTAATCAACAATAGTTGTGATAGAGAAAGATGAAGACTTGAGTGATTTCTGATATTGTGAGAACTTGGCAAATTCTTCTGCATAGATAAAAATCGATTTATCGGTGACATCATTAGTGGATGCAATATGAGCCAAGTGTTTTTGATGATTTTTTGTTTACGTTGCTGACAACTGTAGTTGAACATAATAATACTTGAATTTGGCATTCTAGTTTCAAAGTCCTGTGAGCCACCTCTTTTGTTACGACTGCAACTAGTTAATCTTCCAAACACATAATTAGTATTTCGACTCACCAAAGTACAACTAAGTGGAACAAGTGTCGTACTTTCTGTACGGAGAACACGACTAAATACATCTTGAGGAGATCTCAAAACCAGAGAAAACTTAGCATACTCAAATTTAGGAGATAGACCAGTGAGGAAGATCATGATAGTCATCTGCTCTCGTTAGCGTTGTTGAATTTTCACATCAAGGCTAAACGGTAGTAGCATATTAAACTCCTCATATGTCTTCTTGAATGCTATAAAATAATTGATCAAAGGCTGATCTTGTTTTTCCACATAGTAAAATGCTTGCAAATCTCATACATGTGAGAGAGATTCTCTTTTCCAGTATAGAAAGTCATTAGTTCTTTAACAAATTCACCTCAATTACCTCACTATCATTACAATTCTGAATCTGAAGGAATAAACGAGCATCCTCTCTAAGCCATGTTTGCTTCGAATCATTTTTAGGAGGGTCATCAGTCAAATGATTATCTTTGTAATACTTTGTAGATAAAGACGAACTGTCTTACTCCAATCTAAATAGTTTGAACCATATAGCTCATAGTATGCGATCTTAGACATCACATGCATGACATTCGTCATAATAGAAGGCTTATTTTCAGCCATAAGACTTTGTCAAAGAAAGTCAAATAAAAGGAGAATCCGACGGAACATCCATGCGTTGTGCGCCTGGGAAGGAGAGGCGCAGTGGTGACCGATGCGGTTATGAGCAGCAGCAACTTTGTGCGCGAACAGAGTATGGAAGGAGAGGGCTTTCTTCTCCTCTACAGCTCTACTCCTGCGAGTAAGAGAACAGCTGGCTGCGGGGGATTTCTGATGGATGATGACAATGGGTTCAGGGCGCTTCAGCAATTTCGAAGACTCTGGCGGTTCAAGCTTTGGCTGTTCTGGTGGTTTCGGCAACAGCAGATCTGGATCTGATTTGATCTGGCAGCTTTGGTGGAGGCTCAAAGAAGGATGAATGTGACAGTGGTTGGCCTGGAAGGTGCAGCAGTAACAGCTTTGGAATCTGCTCTGGAAGGTGCGGCAGCAACAGCTTTGGTGGAGGCTCAAAGAAGGATCAAGGCGACAGTGATGTGCCTGGAAGGTGCGGTGTATGATGTGCTGTTGCGGCTAAAAGGCGAGAGAGATGAGGATGCATTGTGATCTAGTGACAAAGAGAAAAAAAAGAGACTCCTGGAGAGGCGGCGACGGTGGAGCTTGTGCAAGTGTTGAAGAGAAAGCAGGGGGCGGGATCTACATAGGCATTGGTGACGGACACGGAGATGGAGACTTGGGGGTGGAGGCGGTGTGGACGGTTCAGCCAGTTCCGGTGTCAGACGCGCGCGATGGCTTTTGTGGCGAGAATTGGCGCCGCGAGCGCATGAACATGAGGAGGGAGCAACGACAGAAATGAAATCTAATTTCATAAGAAAAGAGATAAAACCTAATTTTGAAAGAGATTAGATGAAATCTAATTTAATTTCTAATGCTCTGATATCATATTAATGGAGATAAAAAGAATCCATATTGTTTATTGAAGAGAAGGACATATTTATATACAAACTAGGAATCTATTGTAGGAAACTATAATTAGTCTAATTGACAATTTGCTTAATTGACTGATATATTAACTAATATATATAGACAATATGCTAACTAATATATATACAGATATGGTAATATATATTACCATAGATAATAACAACATTATAGTTGATACATTTTTTTCTGTATACCAGAAGTTTTCCTTGCAAATGTTGTTTAAATAGCTAGTCTCGAGTGCATTTTTTTTCATAGAAGGACACAAATCATTTGGACTTGTTTCTTGGATAACAATTCATCATCGGATGTGAATTTTGACATCCATATTATATTTTTTTTCATCTTCTTCTAACTGGTTGGTGCTGATCAACACCAAATTTTACGGACACAATATGTTGTCTGACTCCAAAACTTACCATTCTGGCCAGCCACAATACCAGACACTGGAAGGCCAGAAATATCCTTCCATTAGGATATTATTCTTCCTGATTGGTGCAAACGAGCTCAAAGTTGATATCTAGGTTGACACTGAAACTTTACCATTTTGGTCTTCCATCAATACCTGGTCAGTATTTTAGAACTAGATGGTAAGATATTCTAGCATATTAACAATGTATATCTGAATCGACTACACATGAGTCTAGGACTTCCATTTCAGTGGATCACACCTTTTATAAATGCACGTATTGCTAAAGTGCAAAGTATGCCATCTTATGTAATGATTGCAATCAGTAGCTTATAGTGTTGAGTTACTGATAGGTTCCGTATGTTTTGTTGTTGATAGAACTGTTAAATTTGATGCCAAATAAATTATATAGTACACATGCTGTGGTATAAGTTGTGACTACCATGTTTGTCTGGTTATTTGGTCGATGTGTATGCAAAATTTTCCATGCTGATGCATGCAGCTCAAGTGGCTAGCATCACATGTATTTTCTACTCTCTCTGTATATAGGTCTACGTAGTGAGTGACATGAAGTTTTAGAGCGGGGCCAATGCATGTTATCTATTTCTTGCATTTTTGTTGAATGATCAATTGACCAATTGCAGGTTATAGACTTTGTGAAGAAGCATGTGGGTTCACAAACTCCACAGTTGGCTGGAAATTCTATTTATATGGATTTTCTCTTCTTGAAGGTTAGAACATCTCTTCATTTTTATTATATGAATAATTAAACTCAGGATTTATTTGTCAATATCTTGGATCTCCCAACTCTTCTGATGCCATGCAAAAGCTTTCTTCGTGGAACAGATATGGAATAAATTGTGAACGTCTATACCAATCTGAATGTTTTTAATTAATTATTAATCTGAATAAACTTAAACGACCTTCATTTGATTAACAAATTTCTTTTGTTCTTTGACTTATTTTACTCTAGTAGCTTCTTATCACAATTGGCAAACCTTAAATGTATGTGATACCATGGGGAGGTGGGACTGCCAATAAGGTTTATTATGAGAAGGCTTCTTTCTTGCTTTTCGAAATTTGACGTTTATTTATCAATAAAATGCTTCAAATACAAATGCCCAATCCTACCATTTCCCACTCCATATTGTGTTGTACAAGTGCTGCATTATTTTAAAATGTTATTGTTCTTATTGTTGATAGATTTCATACTAGTAAACCTTTATCCGAAGTACTTTTGATCTAATTTTTTTTTGAAACATTGACTAGCAAGATGGATTTTCACTCTTTCCCCCTTACGTTGGGTTCCCCTGCTAATGGAGGAGAAAAAATTCCTAGGATCCTGTTTACTTCATCTTGGTTGACTGAGAGGAGAGGAAAGGTAAAATTATCTGATTCTCTCTACCTTCTGACGCTCTTCAATTGAGCTCACCCTAAACCAACCCAGGCCTGACACTACTTCTCCAATCCCCATGCTTTATAATGCCCAGCATCCCTCTCTGCCCATCCAACTGTCTGACGCAGCTTGTTCACTGACCTTGTCTGGCAACCTCCTCAATGCTAACCTCCTCTCACTTCCCACACAATGCCAACCTCAGCCTGTCACCCCATGTCACTTGCTGGGAATACCTTCTATGAAGACCATCCATCTCCACCCATTTTTTGGGCTCACGTGATTTTGGTTTAAAAAGCTCCAAAAAAGGAGAATTTGCTTCTCTTCAAGATTGTTACTTGTTTAAACAAGGGAAAGCACTTTGAAATTGGAGCTCTCCTCTCATTGCAAATTGGTGCTTCTAAATTGGGCCTTAGGAAGTGCTACAGCAGGTAGGAAATAAGCTTTTCTAGTTTTCTTGGGGGAACGAACATCTTCGTTTGATTGAAGCCGGGGCAGTGTTAAACCTTAAAACCTCCTGTTCTGTTTTCTTTCTTTATTGAACATACTCATATGTTAGACATATCTGTCGCTGCCTTGTAATATTGTCGAAATCTCATTGGCTTTTTTCTAATGTCATTACATTTTATCGCTCAAGGAATTAGTTTATTGTCTAATCATTAAAATGTGATCTGACAGAAGTATATGCCTTCTCTGGCTGCCATGTTTTCTCATGTGCTAGTTGATGTTAGCAGCATTATGGCTTTATGCATCCGTTGGTTTCCAAAAGGTAATGCATCAGATACCATTTAACTATGTTTTATGCGTCATATTATTTTGGATATTTTTTCCCTTTTACAATTTAGATGCTTTCTGAAAGCATGATTTTCATGGCCGCAATGATAATGTTCAATTTCATTTTGTCTAAATGTTATAATTAAGCAGTTGATTTATTCGAGTAGTCACGATTGATTGGAATAAAAAGTGATATCGCTCACCCCACCGTGACAATATACTAGCCGTAAATCACGAGGGGTATTTAAATGCCTTAGCGCAATGACCCTTTGCATGGGGGAGGTCAGAAACCAACGAGCCATTTTGCACCTCTTGGGATCAACCCCAAGGTCTATTAGAGCAAACATCCAACCATTTACCAACTACACCAACCCGTGGGGGTGAGTAGTCAAAGATTCATGGCGGCAATAGGAGATGCATTCGCCCCTGCCAACCCGATTTCAGCCCAACACGAAGGAGGTAAATTCCGGGAGGCCATTAGGATAGGGACCAACGCATGCAGGAGGCTTTTTACTTGCCGAGTTTTGAATCTCAGACCTCATGGCGGCAACATCGGATTCACTAGCCACTAGACCGACCCGTGGGGTATGAGTAGTCAAGATTCATAAGGCATGTGCATGTGGTTCAATGAAAATATTTGTCTATTTAATGAGCACAATTCAGGACACTAATATCATAGCCAGTAGGAAATCTATGTAATGTTCATATAGGATCAGTGGAATTGATGTCCATATAAGATCAGTGGAATTGGAATCGGTAGGAAAATGTGAAAACAAATGGAGAAAGAGAAAATAAAATAAAAGTATCTAATGCTTGAGACAAGGCAAGAAGTTCAAAAATTGTAAGGATAGTCTATACTTCATTGAGAATATCAATACATAGAAATTTCTTTGGACTTTGGAGATAATAAGCAAATTGAATTCTTTACTGAATCAATACAACCCCAATGGTTTCTCTCTTTTCATTTCTCACCATCATATTTTCGGAACAATAGTTCTAAACTAATCTGTTAATTTATGAATATTAATATATAACATTCTATATCTATTATATAAGTATTAGCATGTTTCAAATTTGACAAATGACTTTGTATTATTGATATATAATTATCAATAAATATTAGTATCATATTTTGTAGTTATTGATTGAAAATGTTATATTAAATTCTGTCTATAATATGTTCAATATTTAATTTAGCAAACATTTTCAGATATTTAATAAATGATTGAAATATAATAAAAGATTTTATGATTTAAATATAAAAATTATTAACATCCAGTGAAAGTCATCCACTTCTCAACATTATCTGGGCAAACATCCATTAGATAATGAGCTCTAGCATCTAAGAGATCTTTGGCAATGAACCTTCAATTTACAACATTCTTGCCTATCCTTTATTAACCAGTGTGTATACATTCATGCATGGATAAAGTACTTCCATGATAAATGACTTGTGCAGCTTTTTTATACTTTTTTTTTAAATGGCACTGTCTTTCATACAAATTTAAATAGAACGCAGAAAGGAGTTGATGACTCGTGGGAATGGGTCATACTTTTTCAAATTGAAACACGATTCTGTTATGAACTTATGCTTTAAGAACTGTGGCGTCTGTGGAAATGGTAATAGTAACCCATTTCAGATGATAAATGGAAATCAGAATATGCGTGTATGACTTAAACAGGTAAAATATGGGGATGCCTGTAGGTGTCTGCAAAGCAGATCCTTACGTGACCGACCGAAACTGACTATTAAAGCATAACCAGGTATTCAAAATCCGACTTTAACGGATTGGCATAGACTGAAACTAGATTATTGGCTACGTACTTGCCCTGTTAATATGGCATTCTTACTTTCCAAGATCTGATTTAATTTCAAAAAATAAGACTGCTTCTTTTATGAAACAGAGAAGAAAAAAGCACCAGAAAAGACTCAACGACATAGAGCTATGGATGACATCAAGGAGAGCATCAGGGAATTAAAGTATTACAAGCAAGCCATCTTCAAAGCACCAAACAACTCCAAGTACTGAGACTGATGATTTGTTTACGCCGTGCGTCGGAGGGGGAAAATTAAGTTATTGGCAAATCAAGAGGTGTCTGGTTCCAAGTTTTTTTTAACCCCTCGTTACCCAGGATCCAGGAGAATGTTAATATATTTTGGATCGTTTATATACAGATTACCGTTGTAATGCGAATCTGAATGCTATGGAATAACACTGTCATAATATAATCATTACGCTTCTAAAAAACGGTACAGCTATAACGATGGGAACGCTAAAATATTCTAACACTTCTTTGCGGCGTGTAATATTGCCATGCACGACGTTGGTAACGTGAATCGTGGTTAACTGGATTCCAAAGCTATGGTCCTTTTGGTTCCAAGCTACTGTTGTACATTTAGGGGTGTTTGGTAGGCAGATTTAGGAGGTTTGAATGAGAATGAAATTTGTTTCATTCACATTTTTAATGTTTGATAGACTAGAATAAGAATCAATGTAAGAGTTTCATACTTCTAATTTATAACCCATACTTTGTAAGTTATCGTTAAACTTATTTCCCCCTCAATCAAATTCATTACCATTTCGATTGTCAAAAATATACTAAACGTCTCCTTAATATTTCTACAAACCTACACATCAAGGTTTCTGTCATTTGTGATTTTTTTTCACCGATCGTTTATTTGAATTTATAGTAAAGTAACAAAAATGGATAAAGCTGTATTATTATTGTGGGTGGTGTCAAGAAAGAGATAAACGTTTTTTAAAAAACATTAAAAAGAATTTTGAGAATGATTTTTAAAAAAAATATAAAAATGAAAATGTGAACAGTAATTGAAGCGTGGAACATATTTCCTTCTTATTTTTAATTCTTATCTTCTGAAATCTAACAACTGCAAAAATGTCAAGCTTCATTCAAATTCTTCATCAAACAACAAATAGGCTACAATTATAATCTGTACCACACATGATAGATATGCTCCGATCTCCATCGCTCATTCAATCTTTTGCATCTCAAGCCATGAAGCTATTACACAGATCATTTGACTACATTTATGCTCCTTATCTGATCCCAACTCTTCAAAAAAGTTTAACAATTTATGTCCAATGAAAGGATTGGCGATCCAACCATATGCCACAGGCTAATCCCAAGATTCCCCAGGACATATAATTTAAGCAGTAATAACAGCATACTAAATGCCCCCTTTTTTCCCAGATTGGCGCATGGATAAACAGTATTCTTTTTCTTTTTTTTTCCCAGGCTAAAGCTGTACATTGCCAACCCCAACACCACTGCTGCATTCACGGATGAGAGTTGTTCGCTGTCTTTTAAAGCTCGGCAGTCAGAAGGCAACTTGATTGCCAGTATGGTATTTTTCCATCCTGAATGATACTTCCTGTTCCTGAATCACGTCCCAGCCACATAAACTTTTGAAATTACAACTAACAGCTGTGCAGCGCCCACCGCCCAGAGGAATGTATGCAAACGTCCAGCCAATCTGAAAAGGCAAAACATGGACAACTACAATCCTAAGTCAAATGACGGATGACTGAATTGATTCACATGGGGAACTTCATTGATTTCTGAAGGAGCGTTGAGGATCGATGCTGGTGCTGCATCTTCTGGTAGTCTAGACTTATATTTTAAGAGCTCAGTAGCTTGTGCCTCAATAGCATCAAGATCAATACTCTGATAGAACTCGTCATCACAGAAAAGGTCACTGCTAACTTGGTTATGTGTAAAGTCCCTGGCAGAGAGCTCTAAATGTGAAATATCTTGTTGTAAGTTTTCTGTTGGTCTTGAACAAGCGTTCTGGAAAGTTAATTTCTTTTTTCTGTCTTCCAGTCTGCTTGAGGTCTCTCTCAGCATGCAACTCTGTTCACTGCGACTTGTTACCAGATTACCCTGCTTAGAACCTGCATGGCAGGTTGCAGAGTATACACTGCCAGAAACATTTAAAGATTGTAGGCAATTTTGGGGAGTCTGAAGGGACATATAAATTCCCTCCGAAGAATTGCTTCGACTTTTACTAGCTATAGAGGAAACTGAGTCAACCAAACATTTTGGTACAATCTCCATGGGTGATTGGGTCAGAAGAGAACGCCTGCAAACAAGATACTTGTGTTAGAAAGCATACAAAGAATAAAGGTAGTAAAAATTACTAATGATAAAACCAAAATATCCCTATGATTGTTACAATTAGAAAGAGGGGCATGGGATATTTTTGCTAACATGACATTAGTGCAAGGACATTTACTGAAATTTAGAAGAACTGGTATTGCATAAAGTTTAAAGTAGAGAGTATCTATGCAGCCAACCTCAAGTAGTTGACTAAACGGATATGTTGATGTTGAAATTATTAGTAAAGGAACACTGATATGATTCTCATATGACAGCCATATATTCAAGTATAAAATATTTACGAGGCATTTAGTACCCACATTTAACCTATTTACAAGCTAAATATATCAATAATCTCCAACCTTATACTGTGAGGTTGGAATAACAATGCAAAGTAACCCAAAACCACTAGTATCTGTCCGAGTTTATAGAAAAGGAAATGAACATTGTAAAGTTGCCATAACTTCAAGAAAGTCATGAGGAAAACAACTGATGAAAGCCCAGGTCCCATCCAGAGCCAAGGTTTCCTAAAAGTCACTCTGTAGCTAGAGTGCATAATTTTTGGTTTAATTTCACCAACTATATCACTTAAAAATCCACAGACTAGAACCTTAATCTTACAAATTCAGCACGAAATGGTTAATTAGTTGGCCAAACATATAACTATGACGATCTTCTCACTCAAGCTAATGTGAAAAATGTTTGACAGGAAGGAGAAGGAGCTTTGTATTAAATAGGGAAAAGGATATTTTTATTTACCTATAAAAGGCGACCATGTCACCTCCATTTTCTGCCTGAGTGTCCTCTTCAGTGGGATTTATCCTGTCATCTATGAAGCTGTCTTCATATTTTTCATTTTGTTCATCATCTACCTCATCTTCAGAAACTTGTGCATCCTCAGATACCCTGAGTCCGAGAGTTGAAAAGATAGTTCATTGTTACAGGCCAATTATAGTGCAATAAAAAAAAATTGTTACAGTGCACTAGCAGTATAGAAAAAAACAGTTATTAATTTGTAAAAATGGAGCACATGAAGAGCATCAAAAATCTTACTCAGCTTCCTCTTCAATGAAGTTGCCAGGGCATCTTTTTGACTTCTTTTTTCTACCTACATGCAAAACAAAAAGAAATTAATGAAAATTAAAATCAAATTCAATACTTGTATGTTTATGCCTTTTATGTACTTGAAAGAGGCAAAAAGAGAAAAAATAAATGATGACAACAGGTGAAAGATGGAAATAATGCTTGTATACTGATAGGCCATATTACCTTGGTGACAGTTGACCAACTTTGATTTAGTCAATGTAGCAAGTCCAGTGTCTTTTGGCACAGAACAATTGTATTTGTCAGCCAAATTTTGGCAAGATAACTTCTTGATTTTGTCACCATACTTGCACAACCTTCTATACTTAGGTGCTTGAGTAACTGAGTTTGCCCCGGAGCTCATTTGTCGATCATCTGTAGAGCTGTTAGTTAATTGATTAGCCATAGGACTTTGCTCTGCTGTCAAAGGAGAAGCTGATGCTTTCCTTTTGCTGTTAATATCAATTTCTTTGATATTGTGTGATTCTGTTTTACCTAAAGGATTGGCGACATTAGTAGAATTAGAAGTGAATTCATGTGGGTCTTGTTGAAATACATTATGAGACATTGTTGAAAATGATTCCATGTGATCCCAGACTTTCTTTTGAAACATGTCAACTAGCTCATCTTCTGGTATCTTGCTAGCATGAAAAGAATTATCTGCCTTACTTTTAGCAATAGGTGACTCAGGAACAATGCCTTCCTCAATAAAATGAGTAAGTCTAGGGCTAAGCTCTATAGGACTTGGGTTTTTGCTAGACTTGCCCACCATTGAAGAGATACATTCTTTAACACTGTCACCAGGTGTCTCAGCAACACCTCCTTCTGTAAGTTTAGCACATTGAGTATGAACTGGAGTCTGAAATACTAATTCCATTTTCTCATATTCTTCTTGTAAACCATCATTAGGCGAACAAGGTCCTGGAATAATTGGATCAGATGAGCACTTAGTGGCATCTGCTAGTTCTAAAGCATGTTTGAAACATAAAGAACCATGTAGCATTGTTGGTGTAGCTTCATTATTTTTTGCAATAATCTCAGATGCATCATCAATATTATCTGAAACTAAGTCTTTCTTGCTTCTTCTTTCAAGAATATCTGAAATTACAGAGCGAACAAGCGGAAGGGAAGGCACATAGGGTACAGAAACGTCACCTAAAGCATTTACTGATATGAAATCTCCCCCAAAAAGGTAATTATGAGGTCTACAAATGGTGACACCATGCAAGTCTTTTCTTCTAGGAATTTCACAACTTGGTGGTTCCACATCACACATCCCACCTTGGAGCAATTTTTTTGAGATACCAATATTGTCATCACTACAATCTTTAGCGGAATCTGCAAATGGAGCGAATCATCCTAGTATTTTTACTACACAATGCAATTATCTATTAAAGAACCAAATCTTTCAGAAAAAATCTAACTTCTTTATGCCATGCTATGAGTAAGTTTCAAGTTATAAATATTAAAAAATCCAAAAAAAAAATCCAGATTAAAATAATCACTGAAACAATACTAATCCATTAGCATAGACCATTGTGATAGTATGGCAACATTAGTTTGGCTTATGTAGCAGTTTAATCATAGACGAATCCTTGCAGAGCACAACCACACATCAATTGCTTCTTTACCTACAGCAAAACAACAGTTCCCTGCTGATAAATCAATGTCATTGAATGCCACAAGGCCCATAACCACAAGTACTCTACAATATTTACTCACATTCTAAAACATATATAAGTGCAACAAAGCATCTATCAACTTCTCTTATATCCTCAGGTAAAACCAATATGAATATTATGTCAGAATGCAAATAAGCAATAGTTTAATCTTTAGAGGATACCTTGCGTAGCTTTTGGTTTAGTGAGTATACCAGGATCAAAATGATTTTTTATTGAGTCCTGAATATAGATAAAAAAATTTACAATTTTCAGAAAATCATACAATGAGCAAGTACAAGGGAAAAAGTAGTGATACCTCAATGACCAAATCTTTCTTGGATTTGGTAAATGATAGTTCTCCCAGATTTTGCATAGTATCAATGAGCATTGCAGTTGTCTTGAATGAGTGTCTTACTGTATGTATTCTAGATGGAAAACACTGGAAGCCAGGGAAGGCAATCAGAGATGGTTTCCATGTATCAATTCCAGAAGAACCAAAATATCTAGCAATCAGAGAATTCTCTTCTTTTGATATGCTGTTCAGAAGGGGGGATGAATTTGAGGCATCTTCTTTGAATGTCTTCCCTCGGGGGATATATTGCTGTATTGTCAATTCAACAAATTCCACCTCGGGCTTATAAATATGCGGAACCTATGGATAATAAGGATTCTTTGAACTCAATAATCCATGGAAAATGTAATTTTAAGCAAATTATATCCCATCAACTATTTCACATCTCACCATTCTAGGGCTAGAGTGGAAATTGAAGCTATTGATTCCGCCATTATGCATATGCTTCCTAATCGCATTTCCACTAACCTGTTTATTCAAGTATCCCTTAAGCTCAGGTCCTTCACAAGCTAGAACTAGTGAGTGGTGTCAAGGGAATCATTGAAGAAAAATACATATTTGAATAAGAATGTGTAAGATTATGAAATTAGGAAAAGAAAAAAAATCTTTTCCCTCAGAAGTGACATTAGGAGCTCGAGAATCTAAAGAGAAAAAGGATATCCACTCTTCCATCATGCTTTCTTCCTGTTCTTCCCATGCGCTGGATCATTCTCAATGGTGAAATATTTGCATCAAAGCACATAACAAGATCAACTTCCATAATATCTAAACCTTCTTCGCCTATTGATGTTGCAACAATTACATTGTATCCCCCGCTTCGAAATTTCTGAGGAACATTTTTGGCAAACATTAACTACCTATTATTATCCTTTAGAACTGTAATGGATTCTAATTGGTACCTGCCTGTAAAACTGCTTGTTGCATTTTTTGAGATTGTCCTTTTAGTGTTTTACCTGCAGTAATTAAGTGATAGCATGAACACCAAATCTAAAGGAAACAATTGAAGAACAAGCAGATTGATTCCAGAACAAGTTATTCAGTGAAGCATATAAATCTGAATTTGGGAAATAGTAAAGAAGCCAGCAGCCAATGAGTTTTATAGAATTTCAAAATTAATAAGATAACAAAGCTTTGAATGCCCTCATTAAGCTTATCTCTGAGATGGAAGATGTCACTGTTGTTAGTCAATTTAGGACATAAATTTTTAATTAAGGTTTACAGATGCCAACAAGACCAAGCAACTGGCTTCTGTACTGGAGATAATTTGAGACATCATTATTGCTTCTAGGCCTCCATTCTGAACATATTCTCTAGATAAATGTTTCTTGTTTGAGAAGCTGTCCAACAAATAGTTATGCCTCAACATATTGCAAATTATTAACTCAAGATTCTTAGCAATGCTCTCAAATTTCCAAGGCCCATTCACATGAGAGCTCAATGAGAAAGGAAATAATTGCAATGAAAGGTATTTTTCTCTATCTGAAATAGAATTTATAAAATTTGTCCATTTTGTACCACCAAAATGCTAGTGCTCCAAATTGGTGTGGTAACAGTCAATGAGGAACGTCCATAACAGGCTGAACAAAATACGTACATGATTGATAATATTAAAATGGAACAATTTCTCAAACACTCCAAAGGCTACGAGTACAATATTCATCTTTGAATTACGCCAATGATAGTGGATCTCTCAAATATAGTAAAAAAAATGTTACGGACGTTGTGATCATTCAGAGTCTCACAGAGCAGAATTTTATACCAAAAAAAATTGCTGTAGGTTTACTTCTTCCTTCTCACTTAATCACTCGAGATAAGCTTTATATTGAAAAAGAAAAAGATGCCTACATTCAGAAAAATATTCTCCTCGAACCAGATATAACTGATCGCACAAACACAATAGGTTACAGCACAGGACAACAAACCTGAGCTTTGACCGACAAACTCAGTAGCTCTAACAAGGTGACCAAGATTGGATAAACAGTCCATTATATCCCTGGAACATCAACAGGATCAAGCTTGTATCATTATACTTGATAGTGAAAGAACACCCAAAAGATAAATGTATGCAACCGATAAACATTATCTCAGACTAAGACATTTTGAATGCTTTTTGTAAATTTCTTCATATTACGTATCACTGGATTTGCTTAAAGATAAAAGTTGTTTTTCTTTCATAAGCAAACACAACGAAATATTGTTGTATAGCAGCATGAGATAATCAATAAACATCATATTAATGGAAGATTTTCCTTACTTGACACTCCCTCTGAAATTCGAGAAGATGATCACTCTTGAATTTTTTGGATCATTTTTCTCTGCGTTCAGAGAGAAAATTGAAATTTGATTACAAATGAATCTGGAAAAAATATGAGATGAAACAATTTTAAATTGTCTCCCTTATAAGAAGAAAAAGTTGTCAATGTGCTAGACCTAGCCCAATTCTAGTGAACATAATGTAAAAAAACAAAAAAGAAAAGAAAAAAAAACTCATCAAGCAGCTGCATTGTAATAAGTGTCAACTCTAGTCTGGTGCAAAGATTCCTTGAGTAATTTACCCTCTATCAAACAAGCAACGAGATAAGGTTATTGGAGATAAATTAGCATATAACATATTTTTAGATGTCATGGATATCTTACCCATACAAAATCCATAGAGAATATATAGTAGAGAGGACTACACTAACATGATAGTGGATAAGGGGAATTCTTAGCAAAATAAATTAGTGTGTGAAGGGAAATAACCATACAATAGCAGTCATTAAAACTTGGGCTACCAAGATACATACTGAAATGATCCATCAAAATCTCTGTCATTTTCATTAACTTTGGATTTGGTGCACCATGAGACAAGCTCCGCTGCATCAAATGCATCACTTTGGAAATGCTTTCATTTCTAGACATCATTCGACCAAATGATCTGCCAATGTCACTCAGTGGAAATTAGCAAACAAGAAATCAACAGATAAAGAATATTTATCGAACAAAAAAGGAGCAAATTTAGAGGAATGGACAATTCATCTAATACTGTTAACAATTAAAGTTCAAAAGGATGTGGCTTTGACCTAAAATATGATTGTAACAAGACTCATGTGATGATTGGTGAGGGACTGAAGCTCTAGTTACGTCCTAAGTCCAACTTCAGAGTGCAGACTATAAGTATGAAATATATATTTTGAGAATAGCATATTTATTTTTGTGAACTCCAGAACACTCTTCAAGAAGGGAGCAGGAGCAAAATTTCAACTTTCTCATTTTACATTTTCATTTTAATATCCTCATTTAGTGAGGAAAAAGAATCTGAAGTAATTTGACCGCGAAGCCCTCTGGTAATTGGCAAGTGAGTATCAACTGAAAGTTCTTTTAAATTCAAGTGAATAATTAGGAGATAGAAGGATTAGGTATATTATAGTCATAGAGTTGGTTAGAACACTCATGCAACCAGTTCACTGTTTTTAAAAAGCCACCTATGCATACACCTTATTAGGAGTTGAATCACCTCGCATACTCTGTGAGAAGCACAAAACATTAATATATGAAGAAGAAAAACATAAAATAAGATTGGATAATAGAATACACAAACTTTACATGGTTTAAGGAAATTAAAAGAACAATAGTTCAAAGAGAAAGACAAACTAGATTGATTTAATCAAATTGCTGACTCAAAAGTACTGCAAGTTCAAAGATGAAAATGTGGCACTAAGTTAACCGAGTTAAATTATGAAAAAGAGGGATATATGCAGTACCCTTGCTTCAGTTTTTCTTCAAGCATATCATAAGCTGGTTTTATACCATGGCTTGAAAGCAACTTGAGTATGTGGTAAAGTGTAATCATAACTCCAAAGCATCCTTCTACTTCTCCGTATCTAGTGGAAGGAAGGCTTGTTGGTGGTGCTTGACGAAATTTATCCCTTAAATTAAGTAATACACAAGGACTCAACTGGAAATAAGCAAAAAGTTGTGTATTAAAGAATATAAACAAACAAGAGACAAAATTACCAAGGGACTGTCAAGTAATTAAATTGAAATAGCAGAACACCCAAAAAAAAAAAAAACAGGAGTAAATTTGTATTACAACTAACAATTGTTTCAAATCCCTGGAGCATATTAAATATGCCTAAGAAATAATCAGAATTCAATTCATACTAAACTGAATCCATTGAAAATCTTAATTGTAAATATACTCCTCTAATCCATGAATGATATAAAGATATGGGTGAGGTTCAGACCCTACAAGCTCTATGCTAACTCATTCACTTCTAGTCATCTACCTTTCTCATCATAGATCACGACACACAAATAGATTTATCTGCCATGCTTTAGCTTATTAGAATTCAGAACTACTTTCTCTTTGGTGCAAGTACTTCGAAGCAACAAAAAATCTTGATTACCTACTGGAAAGTTTCCAAGAAGAAAGTATGAGAGCTTAGGAGTACGGCAATATAAACATAGTTGTGGAAAAGTGCTACACATTATGTATCAATTTTTCTGTCCAAGACGGCAGTGACTTGAACTTTCATGCCATTCTGGCATGGCTTGCACTCTAGGATCATAAACTTGCAATGTTTTAAGTTATTATGCTGCTCATGGATTCAGAGGACAACATTGTCATAGAAGTTATTCACATAAACAGAATCTAAGAGTTGTATTCAAGCAGTTACATTTCCAACAACAATATATTGTCAAACAAAAATTGGGCTTTTAGTTCTATCCTAAAATCCAAATAAACACCGACAGTGTTTTCAGCCACATTTGCCATCTTGATGAGTTTGACATTAAACCCATTACAACTTCGCATATCCCTTTTTAGCCCACCATTGCTATCTAGACATTGACATTTTCTTAGTAAAGACGAGTCACTCCAAATTATTGAATGAAAATAATTGAAATTTACCAATTTTCATGGTGGAAGAATTTACTAACTTTCATTAAAATAACAAGGTTTTTATATCAATTTTTTTTTTTCATTCACATCAAGCTAAATAGAAATAACAATTAATAAGAATCATCAAACTCCTCAGTTGCTTAGTTAAATTTAGAAGTCAGGTGTGCTACTATCATTTTAATATGACATCACTTAATATTTGATCCAAACTACCAAATTGAATGTGTAACAGAATAGATTGAGAAATTTTACCATTTTGAAACATGGGTACTACAATAAAAAATGGCTCCACTTATTAATAAATACATGTGAAACATGTGTTTACTTTGCAAGTTCAAGCATAAAGGTAACTACATACTTTCGAAACATCTCTACTTAGCATCATCACACCAATGGTAGAGAGCCGGGCAAAATATGGCTGTATAACTTCCAATAGCAAATTATTGATTGCACTTGCATCTTCACTCATTGGAACCTGCTTAGCCACATATGCGCATTAGCAAATGTTATTAAATTCAATATTTTAATAGCATCCCTGGCCATTTAGTTGTAGATTTCATATATAGTGGTATATAACAATTTTAAAACTAAAGAAACAAGATACATAGACGTGTGTGATTGGAAGGTCTACAAAATGTAAAGTCGCATGTCAAAATGATTAGAATCTTATAAAATGCCTGTCTTTATTCCAAGAAAAAGATACAAATTAATCCTTATTGACTGATAAACCATGTTTTACATAGATTGGTGAATTTATCCAAAGCCTCAGAACGCACAACTATTTACTTAATTCAAGAAATAAATTCCTTTCTCCCTTGAGCCCGATGTCATCTGCATGCAATCTTTCTAGTGACAGGTTTCTTCCATAAATTGTGGCCCGCCCATTTATCATCAGTCTTAGTGGTCGTCAGAATTCTCTCTCTACATAATTGTTTATCCAAGTCAAGGTGTTAAAAGTACAGGCATTTGAACAAAGTTTATAATAAATGAAAATATTATGTCCTTTTAGTTGTAAATGCACAAAAAAAAAGGACATACAAATTCAATACATGCCCTTCAGTTGGAAGATGCATAAGACATGTAAAAAGACAGCTCAAAGCTTCAAACAGGACATCAATGTTCATAGTAAATATGAGCTATAAGGCTTCACCAAAATGATAATATAATAATATTAGCAAAAGAAAAAAGTATTTTGTACACAATGCATTCACAATAAAAAATAATGAAAAAAATTGATGAACAAACAACAAACTACATAGAAATTTTGTATTTACCTTTATTAATTCAAGTTTCCTGTTATGCATGTATGGGCTTACATCATGATCACTCTCTTTACGGTATTCCATAGCAGAAATATGCAAGTTATCGATGACATTTTGGATAGTCAGCTGTTTTGCTGAGCAACAAGATTAAGATAGTGAAAATATGTGCATTTTGAAATTCTAACAATTCAATACTTACATCCAGGTGTTGCTGTCAGTGCTAGAATTCTTAACTGCACAGGAACTGTCATCAACTGAATAGATGAAGATAAAAAGGTTTAGGATGCAGCAAGAATGGTTAAAGCTCAAACATGCTAGCCTTTCTTTCTCATACATCAAGAAAAAATGATTTTATAAGAATTCAGAAGCATTAAATTCAATAATAAATGGATGTGTAACAAGCGATCATGAAGCATTAAGTTCAAATGATAACTGGAAAAAAGGTTTAACACCTCACGAACTGCTACACAGTAAGAATAGTTTCCCAAAGCCCGGTGAGCTTCATCAATCACCAAACAAACAAGTTGTTTCACCAAACATTTGCCTAACAAACATAAAAGATAAAAGATCAGACAATGTTGCCTGTATAAAAGTGATAATATTGGTTGCAAAGATCTAGTAACAATTGCTAATACTAAATAACAAATGTTTCTGTTTTTTGGTTTACTTTTGAAATCGCCTTGATGTAAAAGTCTATGCAAACCACAAGTAAAACAACAATGGACACCTGAAGTATAGCGCCAACTATTAATCGAGCACTCCTCAGTTAGGGTTTGAGCAAAGAAAAACTGTTTTACATCTTTAAAGTTTAAATTGATAACAGTGAATTCTGCAAATATAAAATATAGAGAAAACGAATGTGGATGAGCATTTTCAGCAAAAAACTACTCAGAAAAGCCAGCCTATAAGCTTCCTTTATTAAAAAAAAATAGTACCTATGTCTTGCAATCATAAATTACATTACATTTGCATATGGTTCATCAAAGTTCCATACAAATTTAAACTGATCTCATTTCTTTTAAATCCTACATGATCCCAAATCAATCTTCAATGAGAGAGTTGACCCTTACTACCTTACCTAAAGTGAAGTAAAACGATAGCAGCGAATTGTACTGTCAATTTTTCATGAATTTTAAGAATTTCTAGCTAATTTTGCAGATTAGTATGACCATAATAAAACAAAAAGGACTTAGAAGTTAGAACAACTCCATTATAACCGTAAGCCAGCTTCAATAGCTTTCAATCCATCAATCTGATTAAAAAATTTATTACCAAAATTGAATTTAATCTTAACACAATTCTCTATTCTAGACAATGACAAGGTCAATATTTGTATTCACTGGATACCCAAATATTTTATATTGACCAATAAAGTTTAAGAAAATTGATGCATTTAATTTGTGAGCCACACATGTATAATTTAAATGATAGGCACAAACCTGTAGCAAGAATTAGAACTCAATGATGGATTGGCAGATAATTTTAATGCAAGAGAAAAAAGTGTGCATTAGTATAGCAAACCAAGCCTTATGCACATCTAATGGCCACATAACAAATATTCTATAGCAGTACGGCACAATAACAAGTAAACTATTTGTGGCTATTTACTTATCTAGGCTGTTTAGGATAATGAATATCAACACAAAAGAATCCACCAACCTGATTGAATGTCCTTTTCAAGCACTTGCGGGGTGACAAAGAATACTCTCTTGATTTTCCATAAATTTGCTCGTTTAGCAGGGTTCATCTGACCTGTCATATCAATTGTCCATTCCTGCAATCAGTTTGAGAATAATGTTCTCACAAACACATAAATATTAAATAAAGCATTGCATGTGCTGGTAACTGGATTGAAAAGATGATAACATGATAAAGGCAACTTAAAATCAATAAATACTGATAATACCTGTGGTATCCCAACAATATTATGGCAAGCTTCAATCTGTTGCATAACAAGAGGTCGTGAAGGGGCAGTAAATACGATTTTTCCTAAAACAAATTAAATAAAATAAAGATATAATAAAAATGATAAAGAAAAACATTAAAATACAAGAAAGAAATATAATAAAATAACTTCATTTTTTAAGTACAAACAAATGAAAGAAAAGGGAGAGAAAAAATCACATAAACCAAATGAAGTAGCTATAGAACAACAGAATATACTAAATTCAAGGTTGGCGGTCAGCAAATCAATTGAATATTAGCATAATTCAAACAAAGGCTAACCCTCAAGGAAGAGAAATCAAACAAAAAGAGTTTAGTAGCTTGCAAAATCAATTATATATCAGAATTGATGTACAGTATTATGCTGATATTGTAAGTGCAATTAAAAGGACAATTATTTCTACATACACCGCCAACATAACATTACTTTCATTGTCAAAAATTACATAGGTTATCTCAAAAAACTGATGAAATATTTTATGTAAACACTATAGTGCATCAAACTGGGGGATTTTTTTTATGATTAATCAAGGCATGTTGTGCCACAAAAGATAGTACCTTCAGGAAACCATCTGAAGTAGTTATACATCACAACAGCAGCAATGAGAGTTTTGCCAAGCCCTGTTGGCAATACTACTAATGTGTTTGAAAATAGAGCAATCCTTGTAATAGAAAGCTGGTAATCACGTAGAGGCACATTTACTGCATTAAACAACACAATTTAAGCAAAATAAAAGATAAGAATTAGTGTGCTAAGAAATAATGCACCCTTTTATTTTCCCTTTTTGAAAGTGCTCAGGTAAAGCTAAATGAACTGCAAAGTGATGATATCGAGAAATATGTGGATTGTGCAATGTTCCTAGTTGAGATAGATAGAATTGTATTATTCTTATTCTATTAGAAAAAGAGAAATCACAACCATATAGATAGGAGTCCAACATAATAACTAATAACTATTTCCCATGCAGATTAGACCTATATATTCTAGCATTCATATAATTATTAACTCAACGTGAATAGATATTGATTGATGATCAACTCACTGCACAAAATAGAAAAAGTACCACAAATAAAAACTTGGACCGAATATCACAATTGACAAAGGCAATGAAGACACTCTAAACAGTGATGCAGCAGCTGAGAAATGATGATGCAACACTCTAAACTGAAGATATTTGTTCATCTTTTCTTCCAAACAGTAAAATTAATTTCCTTCCTTATTCCACTCAAATTGAAGATACTACATAATATTTATTTTTCAAATATAGAAGAATTATGAATAGTTGCAGAGAAAAAGAGAGTGGGATATATCTACTCTTATGATATAAATGAGAAAATATAAAAGAGGCATACGTACAGTTAGTATTCCTTTAGAGATGAGAACAAGAGACTAAATATAATTTTGATATTTACTCGACAACCAAAAGAATACATGAAGCGAGAGAGTGAATAAACCATCTTTTAAAATCAACACCAATGTCAGAGGAAAAGTAATGCAAAAAAAGTAAGAATAGGTTCCGAGGACAACGGAGACATATTCTCTTGGGGATATGATGCAACGATTTCTTACACACAGCTCAAGTTGGGCCTGGCTTGCTTAGAGGTAGGGTTGGGCCCCTTCTGCATGCCTGTATCGAGTAAGGGGACATCTCTCGATCAACTTATTCGAGATAGCCGAGACCTCTAAGGTCGGGACCTCTGAGGTTGAGACCTCCAAGGCTTGGACCTCTGTGGCTGGCCGAGACCTTTAGAGTTGGGACCTCTATGTTCGAGACCTCCGAGATGGAGACCTCTATGGTCGAGTCGTCGAGACCTCCAAGATCAGGACCTTTGTGGTTGGCTGAGACCTTCAGGGCTGGTAGCTCTATGGTCGAGACCTCTGGGGTTGGGACCTTTGTGATTGAGACCTCCAAGTTTGGGACCTCTATGATTGGGACCTCCAAGTTTGGAACCTCTATGATTGAGACCTCCAATTCCGGGACCTCTATGGTCAAGACCTTCAAGGCTGAGACCCATAATGGCACTCAGCACGAGCGAGTTGAGTCCCCCAAGTGATTGTAACCCCCAATCTGACTGATCTCCTTCTAAGGAGCGCTAAGCTGAACACTTTACTCGTCCATGACATTTTGACGAGGCATTGCCACCATGTCCCCTAGATCAAGAGCAATGACTATTCTCATCTTAAACCATGAACATTATACCAAAATAAAATTAATGATGAAAAAAAATAACCTAGCAATACTTCAATTTAGGACGAGGAAGAAGAGAGAAGAAGACACAATAGATCACTTATTATGCCATTGATGGCAGACAAATTCTTAAGTAATATAAATGCAATTCCAAGTTTCTAAAATTCAAGCACTCTTATAGTCCAAGGACTTGTTACACACTTCATTTGTATACCCCAATTTCAAAGGTCTAATTGCTAAAACAACATTTCTCTCTCCTTTGTGTGGATGCTTATTAGATCACTACTATATTCAGCATTATCAAATAGTTTTTTGGCTAGCATGTGAGCTTCTAAGCTAGAGGATTCATTCTGAACTTTCACCTTAATGAGAATTAAAGTGTACAAATTGAAAGGCAAAATCACTTGGTAGACCTCTCTGGATATCAATACTGAAATTACTCCAACTCAGGTTCGCTGACAGAAAATACATGCTTTTGGGTAAACATACTTCCATTCTTCTATTTCTACTTTTATAGATAATTAGGAAGATGACTGTCGCACAATACATAGGATAGCCAACATTGGCGAAGCAAAATTTAGAAGAAAATATTAAAAAATTAAAAGGTGGCTCTGCAATGTACATTTTCACATAAGCGGAGCTAGTCAGTCAGATGATTAAGGTATTTTTATCATTTCCTAATTGTATTTGCAAAGAAACTTCATGTGAGGTCAATTGAATGCATTTTCAAAGCATTGGCTCATGTGGAGATAATCGATCTAAGCGCTGGACTTTAGGAAAACTATACGGAATAATGGCCTTATGAGTTTCAAACTTTAACCAAAGATCTGCTTCAATAATGTATCAAATCGCTGGCCATTAGTTCCATTTCACATTACAGAAGCACAAAGATCAACATCCAACCGTTAGCACTCATAGTCTACCTCTGAGAAGTTTAAATTGAACAAGTTTCAAATAGACATCCCGGAGGGAGGAGGGGGAACGATGTAATATTAGGTGGGAAAAAAAATATTATTGAAATCGTCATAACAATGATAAACACATATTTTTTTAAAAAAGTTTAGAGTGAGATAGAAGATGCGTGCAGCATTGCAAGCTCACCAGGATAAATCCAGGTTTTAGCGGCTTCAAGATCGATCTTGACAGAAATCCCTTCATCTCCGCCTACGAGATTCTGCTCCACCTCCTTCTTCGCTTGAACACCTGACCTGTCAATCCTAGGACGCTTTGTGGCGTCAGAATCCACAATGAATCGATCGAGCGTAGACTGCCTGCCCTTGCCGCCACCGGGCCGAAAAATAGACGGAGCTGCCATCACAACCGGGTTAGCAAAACCTTGCGCGTTCGAGATGGCTACTGACGAGGAGGCGAGCTCGCAAGCATTTTCGATCTCCTGAACGGCAGCCTCCCAGTCGAATTCCTGCGGAAAAGGAACTAGCTGGTTTAGGGTTTGGAGTTAGGGTTGCAAAGAGGGATAGGGAGGGAGAAAGAGGAAGTTTACATCGTCATCGTCGTCCATAGGAAGCGTAGACGCCGCCATTGCTCTTCCTTGCTAGGGCGAGAATCCGATCGGCAACGGCGCAAAAGCTTATTTGACGTATACTCCAATGGCGCCGAAAAAAATAACTCCTCCCTTATTTTAAATCGGAATAACGGAGCACATAAAAAAAATGAATTATTTTTTATTATCTAGACAAAAATGATTGATAGAGTGTGGATGGAAAAATCTTCGACTTTTCATCGAATCGTGTAGATAAAATCGTAAAATTATCTGATCCTGTCTGATCGGTGAGTAGATAGACACCAGGAACGTCACCTCGCCACCTGGGAAGCGAATTGCTGATCGGGAATCTACGCACACGTAAACGAGTCGATGAACGTTAGGAAACCAAACAGGGATCGGCGCCCCGTGTTTGGTCCTCCGACGCTCAAGTTAGCCCAGATTATCATAGATATCGAGGAGGAAAGAATTTGGCAGCACAACAGTAAGAAACAGTAATTGCCCGTACCTTTGGCCTTAGTGAGAGACCTATTTATACTTGAAAAAGTTAGGGTTTAGGAAGACAGGTGTCGTTGCTGCGTTAATCCTCTTCTTTACTGGGCCTTTATTATCGTGGGCCGCGCAAATTACAGTCGCCACGTGTCTTTACCTGATTAGCTGATTAGCTGTCCAGGAATATTCTCTGACAGGTGGTTACGCTACACGATAGAGGACTTCTGTCTTCTTTGGCCGATCGGGTCCTACCGCCACGATGCTCAGTCGAGCAGTCTGACCGGTTTAGGCCTTGGCGATTGAGCTAACGCCAACTGTCCCGTTTGTAAGGAGAAGATTTGATGCTAGGACGGTCTTTGATTGAATTATTTCCGGCCGGATGATGTTCTGCTCGGCCTTCGTCTGATCAGCCGATGCTTTTCTCCGGTCTGCTTAATCTGCTCAGCTGTTTGATGATTTGGCTTCTTTGTGAGCCCATGACTAAGCATTGTTTTTGACTTGACCAGGACCCCTGATGCTGATCTGTCCCTTTCTTTTACAGACTTGGCCTCTGGATCTTACCGACCGGATCATTATCAAATCGTAAATATAAGTTTTAAAATGATAAAATCACGTACTCATTTTCGATTTTACCTTTATTAGTCGAATCAATTTTATGATTAGTCGAATCGATTTTATTTTATACAAAATCGTCAGAATTCAAACAAATCAGTTTGACTGATTTTGAAATCAAGCGAACTGATTTCGAAATTAGTCGAACTGATTGCGAAACTGATTTTATTTTTCTTTATTTTAAGCTATTAGCTGATAGACCAAACAACCTCAGATTGATATTAAACTATTTTCTATGTATTCGTCTACTTCTTTTAGTTATATCCGTGCCCTCAAATATCAATTTGACTCAATATATCGAGAGTAATGAATTTTTGAACATAAATTAAATTTTTTAATGGTATTCATGTTAAAAAATTCATTCTTCTCAATATATTTGTCAAATTGATATTTGAGGGCATATATATAATCAAGAGAGGTAGAAGAACACATAGAATCTAATTTCATGTCAATCTGATATCGTTTGGTACATCAGCCGGTTTTGGCTAAAACCGGCTGATTGACCAAATAACCTTGGATTGACATGGCTAAAATTAGCTGATTGACCAAATTACCTCGGATTGACATGAAATTTATTTCTATGTGTTTGTCTACCTCTCCTGATTATGTGCATGCTCAAACATAAATTTGACTCAATATATTAAGAGTAATGAATTTTTAAACACAAATTAAATTTTTTAAACATATTCATTTTAAAAAAAATGATTCTTCTCAATATATTTTGTCAAATTGATATTTGAGGGCATGAATATAATCAAGAGAGGTAGACGAACATATAAAATCTAGTTTTATATTAATCCGAGATTGTTTGGTCCATCAGCCAATTTTGGCTAAAACTGGCTGATGGACCAAATGACCTTGGATTGATATAGCCACAATTGGTTGATTGACCAAATTACCTCGGATTGATATGAAACTTATTTCTATGTGTTCGTCTACCTCTCCTGATTATATGCATGTCCTCAGACATCAATTTGACTCAATATATTGAGAGCAATGAATTTTTGAACACAAATTAAAATTTTCAAACATATTCATGTTAA
>JBBPFQ010712933.1:0-14533 GCA_037974815.1 Kaempferia elegans
GTGGACAGTTGGCAGAAAACTTTAATCTCATAGCACCTATAAATAAGCCTTTGCATAGAGGCCACAGGTACGTTTTTCCGACGTGCACACATACAAGAGCTCTCTTCATCTCTTATTACATCACACTTTTCTCGATCATTGTTGGGCTAACTTGAGCGTCGGACGACCAAACAAGAAGCGGCGACTCCTGTTTGGTTGCTAAAACTTATCTGCTCGTCTTCGGTGCGCAGATCCGAGTGTCTCCATCACCATAAATCGCCGAGCCGAGTGCTTGCAAGCACCACATCACCCTCGACTTTTCGTCCGACCGTATAAAGTGCTCCCTGATGTCCGTCCGACTGTTTGACAGACAAGATCAACGACGATCACAAAACTGAAGCCCATAGAATTGAGTGATTGTTGTCCTCATTCAACCAATTGTTAGAGTGTCTATATATATAATGCTTGTCGAATAATTGAAATAAATATTGTGTGTATATGTCAACGCTCAAAATTGCCTATGAAAGCTCTGGGTGAGATTGAAAATTACAAGCATCAGCTACTTTGTTTAATCTATAATTTAGAATCGCGCGTATCACGTTACAAGTCGGTCTATCCGTTAAATAAACGAAATAGTATACAACAGTTTCAGCTCCCTCCCCAATCTTCCTATGTTTTTTTAAAATTGCACCTGCACCTTTTAAATTGTCATTTTGAACCCCAAATTAGATGTTATTTTTTGTTGTATTTTTATACGTGAACAATTTCTCTTTTATATACAACTTTGTGTGATATCCTAGGATCGATGGAGGAGCTAGAAAATACAATCTACCTGGCTAATATGACCGACTATGATCTACTCGGGCAATCATCCGTGTAGGACCCGATTGCTGATGAAAATTTTCTGTGTGTGGATACATATGGGACCGAAAGAATTTGTATGGAATAACATGTTTAAAAATATATATATATATATATATATATGCCCGGAGTAGGGTAAATCACTACTTGGCTACGCCCTTGCCTAAGATAATGATTCCCTTTTCAAAATGCTTCAACATATTTAGCTCTACTCTAATGCAAGTAAGTACATGTGAGATATAATTGAGCCATAATCCACAACCAATAATTTGATCATGCAATCAAATAATTCGCTCCCTAGCACAGCTGGTTGTCATGTGACAACGCTGTAGAAATGGGCAAGATAAGTTAAATGTACTTCATGAACATGTATGTGACATCACTGTTAAAAAACTTTAATCAACCTTTGCTAGCTACTATTTAAAAAAAAAACAGTTCATGTCAAGATGGGGCCCACAAGCTACCAAACCCAACAAACGCCCCAATAATTATTCAAGCACTTCCACCGATCCTTTTCTTCCACCGATCCAACCGCAAGCTCTCTCCCTCTTCGTCGCATTGATTCCCAAAGTTTGAAAAGTCCAATCGCAGTCGCAGATCTCCATCCAACAACTGCAAACGACTTCTTCATCTCCTCCCTTGCCATAGCTGAGCTGTTCCTGCTATTTCTTGGCCGCCTTCTTCTTCTTCTTCTTCGATGAAAGCGCAGCTGAACAGGCTTGGAAATGGAGGCGATCCGACAAGGTACGGTGTGCTGGATAGCAGAGGGAGGAATCCGGTGGCGGCCGTCTCCACTCACTCCGCCGTGAAGCTGATCATCGCCGCCTTCGTCGGCCTCCTCTTCCTCCTCTTCTTCATCTCTAACAATGCGGTGAGTGCTAATTATCTTCCCTAATCTCCAACATCGCCTTCAGTTCTAAATTTGCATGAATTAAAATCGATGCCCTATTTATGCTTCTTTTCATTTTATCTTTTATTTTAAAAATCTAATTTATCGATTTTGATTTTAGGCTTTGAGGCTTTCTTTTTAATAATTTTATTCTATGAGAATTGGCATTTTAATCATTCAATGCATGATTAAGGCAATTTGATTGATTCAATATTAAAAAATAATTGTGTCCAGAACAAAGGAAAGGAAAGGAATCTCTGCCCAGTACTTGGATTATAATGATCGAATTATTTAAATTTAACCAATATTTTGATGATGCACTGAATCATTAAAAATAGTAACAAAAAATTTAAAATGTAGCCCCCTAGACTCGGCCAAGGTAATATTCATTTTACCACACACATTTTCATTTAATTTTAAACTTAGTCCTTGCTAATCTTGAATAAAAGAGCTATAACAATTGGGCAATAATCAATAGAGCATCCTTATTATTAGAATTATCAAAGGATCATCCGACCCCATCAGTCCCTCTATAAAATAGCACAACTACTATTAAATTTACTATTTGACATTATTATTTCCTATCATACACATTAAATTTTAAATGGGTCTTACGGGTTATAGTAAATTTCGTAGCTGTTACAACGTGGATTCAATTTGTTCATCTAATATTTATGATTGTAATAGCTATGAAATCGTAATTTCTACAATACACTCGATTGATTCATAATTTAATACGTGTGATAAGAGATAATAATGTCTACTAATATATTTGAGGATAATTATATCGTTTTACCAATAGGATGGAGTATCCATTTACTAAAAAAAAAAAAATCAAAAAGAGGCACTTATATTTGCTCATAATATAATAAAGTGTAAAAAATGATCAATGTTTTGTCATTATTCAACTTAAGTGAATTACAAATTGTAAAAAATAAAAAAAATTTAACAAAGAAAAATTCAAAAGAAATATGGCAAATGAAGGGGAGGGAAGTGAATGAAAACACAACTATCTAACCATTGGAAATTATTATTTTAATATTTGATTCTTTGAGACGTGTCGCCCACAAATGAGACCATGTCCAACCGTTGACGAAAATTTAAAATTAGATAAAATTATTAGGCATTTTATAATTTAAAACTTAAAATGTACAAATGTTAATGTTGATAAATTTATAGAAATCTAAAATTTATGACTGATATAGAATTACTCCTTCAAATTAAAACTTTATAAAAAAATCATTTTAATTTATTTGTCTGAATTTGATTTGTTGTAAAGACTTTTAGTTGGAGCGATCAAGGAGGAGATCCACACCCAAAACCCACATTGAACCAACCGATTGAGCCGGATTTAAGAAGACCCATCACGTTGGTCTGCCCGAACCAAACGGCCCAACCCGCCTCGGACCCGCCCATCATCCAATGCCAAGGACCACCGCCTTCTCCTCCCTCCGCCGCCCACCTCCGCCCCTCTGCTGCCTGCCCCGAATACTTCCGCTGGATCCACGAGGACCTGCGAACATGGAGAGAAACTGGAATCACCCGCGATATGGTCCTGCGATCGCGCCCCTTCGCGACGATCCACATGGTGGTCGTCGGCGGCCGCGTCTACGTGCAGGAGTACTTCGGCCGCGGCCTATCGCGGAACGTGTTCACCCTGTGGGGTATACTACAGCTCATCCAGCGGTACCCCGGCCACGTTCCGGACTTCGAGCTGGTGTTTAATTGCATGGACATGCCATCGGTGAAGGCAGCGGAGTACAACGCTTCGACCGGGCCTCCGCCGCCGCTTTTCCACTACTGCAAGGACGACAAGACGAGGGACATCCTCTTCCCCGATTGGTCCTTCTGGGGTTGGTAATACATCGCAATTTCATCTCCCATGATCAAAAGATCCTTTTTTTTTTGTGTGTGTGTGTTTTGATTTCGATCAAAGTCGAAAAGAAAATCGATTTTTTCTTACACCACTATTTGAACTAATCTGGCGAAACCTTAATGGTTAATTTGGAAGGCCGGAGACGAACATAAGGCCATGGGTTCCCTTGATGAAGGAGATGAAGGAAGGCAATGCAGAGGTTAAATGGACAGAGAGAGTACCGTATGCTTACTGGAAGGGCACTCCTTTCATGGGCGGCAACAGGCTCGACCTCGTCAAGTGCAATGTGACCAAAGAACGCGACTGGAATGCTCGAATCTATTCACAGGTACACATTCAGTCAGCTTGGAAATTGTCTACAACAACAACGATCAGTGTTAGATTTTCCTCAGTTTATTTGATATCCTTTGATAGGATTGGAACAAAGAATCGAAGCAAGGGTATAACCGGTCAAATCTGGCCAGGCAATGCCACCACAGGTAAGGCATTTGTTGCCTCAGTTTTCTGCAGGCAATGTGTTTGTACATTTGCTAACAAGAGGTTTTGGTGCACAGGTATAGGATTTATGTGGAGGGACTTGCGTGGTCAGTGAGCCAGAAGTACATCATGGCCTGCAACTCGCCAACGCTCTTTGTTGACACTAAGTTCATTGAGTTCTTCCAACGTGGCCTCATGCCCAGCCGCCATTACTGGCCTATTGCTGTGAACAACAAGTGCAGGGCCATCAAATTCGCTGTTGACTGGGGTAACGCTCACCCAGAGGAGGTAATTGCATAAGTTGGATTTCGAGATGTGAAACAAGATTTAGCTAAATAGATTTGCCGCAATGAATGGCACATGACATATGGATTTTATAGGCACAAACTATGGGCAAAGCCAGCAGTGATTTCTTCCAGGAACAAGTCACAATGGATCATGTTTATGATTACATGTTGCACTCAATTACAGAGTACGCCAAGCTTATGAGGTATCAGCCTACTGTACCAGAAGGCTTCACTGAGGTTTGCATGGAGTCTTTGGCATGCCATGCTTCAGAGAAGACCAAGGAATATATGTTGGAATCCATGGAGAGGTGGACAAGTGACACAGAACCCTGTGCATTAGCTCCGCCCTTTACTTCAGACGAGCTCCAGAAGCTGCTCGAGACAAGGGAGAACAATGTGAAGCAAGTGGAGACATGGGAGCAGCAAGCTTGGGGGGAACAAGGGAACAGTAAGAACTAGCCATTTCAATGTTTCCACATCTTTTGATAAAGCCATCAAATTTGGGGAATTGAGCTTCAAGTTGATCCAATTGGAAAATGAACTACTACATGAGTCAGTGTAGTTGGATGGAGAATAAACACCATATGACTTGAGGAGCCTTCTTTTAGCCATTTCCCCCCTTTTTGGTGAACTATTCTTTTCGCGTTCTCATTCTAATTGGATGACATGGATTAAGATTGTTTCTGTTTCTTTGTGTCTATCAATCTGCAAAAGTGTATTCTTTAGCTGTAAGAGTTGAAAAAGAATGTTTTGATGAAGACCATGTGTAGCAATTCCTCTGAGCTGACTTTGCATGAAAAATGAAAGGTGGATGTACCAAATGCAAGTAAACATGACCAGTGGAAGGCCCTTGCATTGATTTATCAAGGTATCTATATTAGCTAGTAACCATTGTTTTTGTTAGAACAGGAAGATGCAGAGAAGCAGGCCAGAAGAGACTATGGCGGCAAGTGTTCCAATATCAAACTAGCCATTTCCATCTCTAATTTTGCTTTATTCACCTCAACAGCAGTGCAAGTGTTCCTTAGATCCTCATTCTTCTAGTACTGCCATTTTTCTAGTGGATTCTTTTGTTCTTTCATGCTTTTAAATTTGTGAGTTAACCACGCAAGATATAAATACCGACAACATACTTGTTCCATTAGTATTTTGTTCCTATGAACAAGAGAAGCCACTAGGTACCATAGATAGGGGTTGTTCGGTAAAGTATTTTAAAATTTAAACACTATACCGATACCGTATCAAAAAATTTAGTATAACAAAAATCCATACCGATACTGTATCGAATTTTTGGTATGATACAAATTCCATACCGTATATAGTTAAATTTTGGTTTCGGTACGGTATATCAAAAATTTCAATATAAATCTTATACTGTTGTACCGAAATTTTTGCAATATTGTTACTGAATTTTTTGATATATCGTTAAATCGGTATGGTTCGGTATATTTTGGTACGATACTACAATATATTAAAATTTTGGTATTTTTCCTTACCTCTAATCATAACCATAGATAGATAAAAGAACAATGAACTGAATACTCTATGAGGGATTTGATATTGTTTAACTTTTGTTATTCCTTTAACTTTAACTTCTGTGTTGATCTTTATATATAGATTGAGTTAGTTGAGAAATAAGATTCATGTTATTGAATATGTAGATCTTTAGCTGAGTGTTTTGTGACCTTTGGTTATCTAATAAATTTATGACTCATGAATGATCATTTTCTGCTGGAGTGCAAATCATCCATATCTTTTCTTCATTCTCATCATCCAATTGGTGAGGGAACAGCTCCAAGATCATTTGGCTGAGAGTTTTCGATATGAAGTAAACTAAGACATAACAAAATTGAGTCTGAGAATAATTCATACATACTATTAGGAAAAACACTCTTCACCTTGTTTAATTATTTAAGTTCGAGTAAAAAATTTGAGACACTTCAAACTTAGCGAAAATGATGCAACACAAATATAATAAAGTGGAAGTTCATTAATTGCATTCACGAAAACAATCACTATATTTCGAAATTCAATTGGAAATTCCCTAATTACCTTGAGCAAAATAATCATCAAATCGTTATCTTGAGGTTGAGAATGTTTACCATCTGTGTACGCGGAAGGATGGATTGAAGAAGGAAAGAAATTGAGGGTGGAAAAAAGAAAGGTAAATGAAAAAAATATAAAAGAAAAAAAAAATCTCTAGAAAAACAAAAGAGAGAAGAAAGACAAACTAACAAGAATGACAGGAAGAAAAAATTGACTTGTCGGGCCGCCACTTGCTGCGCGAGGTTGTTGAGTCTTCCGGCCGCACGAGGAGACCCTAAACCGTATGCGGTGACCTCACATGGGGCTGCTGCTCGCGGACACGAGCTCATGGTTGCGGGCTATACCATGAGCACCGTTAGGAGAAAAAAACAGTTTGCCTGTCAACCACCACGAGCACCGATTGAGACAAAATAGGACGGTGGAACGGGAGTTGTTTTTCTGTCCAATTTAGATCGACGAGAAAAATTGATCAAAGGATAATCCACAAAAGGATTATTAAATCCATCTGCACATTAAGTGCTACAAAAAATTTTGCTACAAATAGAAGAAAAGATGGCACCATAGAGGTTATTATTATTATTATCATTATTTTTTTGGCGAAATGGTAAAAAGAAAATCATTTGTAATTCACCTATCTACAAATGACCGTTAATTATTCATAATTTATCTATTTTAAATCATCCTTAATTAACCTCTATCCAAATGATTTTGGAACCGATCTTATAGGGCACCTTTGAAACTGATTGTCTGGAACGCCTGAGATCTTGTACGGCATCTGTGAAACTGATTGTGTGAAACGCTTGGGATCGTCTGAGATCAGCGACCTTTTGCTGCCTACCAAAAAGGAGAAAATAAAATAATTTATCTTTGTTTTATGAAATAAATATCGAGAAATATTTATCCTCCCAAGTAAACAGGGTTTAGTGCCTGTAGTTCAAGATTATGATCATCAACCAATACAAGAGGGATTATGGAAAGAAAAATTAGGGAGAAAAGCTTCATTGTTGTTTTATTTTTGTCTTAAGCGCCGGCCCTGGCCGCCTTCGCTGGCTGCACGAAGAACTCCGCCACTACACGCCGTTGTATCTTCCCCGTCGCCGTCTTCGGCAGCGAGTCCGTGATGAACACCCTCTTCGGCACCTTGAACGCCGCCAGGTTCTTTCGGCAATGCCTTACCACCTCCAACTCATCGACCTCCGCCCCGTCCTTCGGGATCACCGCGCAATTTATCTGCAGTCGCTGCCGTCCGTTAGCCAACCGGCGGAGCTGATCCGATGAGAAACTATAGGAGGAGTTGTGGCGTGGCTTACCTCTTCGCCGTACTTGTCGTCCGGCACGCCGAACGCCACCGCCTGCGCGATGGCCGGGTGCTCGAGCAGCACTGCTTCTACCTCGATCGGGGAGATCTTCTCTCCTGCGATTGCAGTTAGTGGTAGATTAGATGGGATGAGATTGTCTGACGAAATGAGTGGGGATGAAGTGAAGGTGTACCTCCGCGGTTGATGAGCTCCTTGATGCGGCCGATGAGGTGCAGGTAGCCATCGGCGTCGAGGAAACCGACGTCTCCGGTGTGGAACCACCCGAAGGCAAAGGCCGCCTTGTTGGCCTCGGGGTTGTTTTTATAGCCCTTGGTCACGTTGAGCCCGCGGATGCAGACTTCGCCGGGCTCGCCAGCCGGCCGGTGGGAGCCTTCCTCGTCGAGGATCGCCATCTCCAGACCTGCAGGGGGGCCCACAGCGCCGGGCTTCCGCGGCCCGTCCTCCGGGAGCGGATTCGATGCCATCTGGTGCGAGGCCTCGGTCATCGCGTACGCCTCCAGGACGGGAGCGCCGAAGGCGGCCTCCAAGTGCTCGAGGATCGCCGGCGCCAGCGACGCGCTGCAGCTCCGGATGAAGCGGAGCTTAGGGTAAGCTGGTTCGGGCCGGGCGGAGTGGCGATCGAGCAGGATCTGGTGGATGGTGGGAACCGCGGTGTACCAAGTGGCGCCGGAGGCGAACATGTCGGCCCAAAATGTGGAGGCCGAGAAGCGACCAGCCGCTGGGAGGGTCACGGAGGCGGCGGCGGAGAGGGAGGAGAGAAGCGCCGCCATCAGACCGTGGACGTGGAACAGGGGAAGTACGATCACCGTTGAATCCGTCTCGGTGAGCCGATACACGGATTTGATGTTCTTGACCGAAGCCGCCAAGTTGAGCTGCGTAAGAGGCACGCCTTTAGGGCGACTCGTCGTCCCGGAGGTGTGGAGAAATAGCGCGACGTCCAAAGGATCATTGATGCGGCCGGCGAGCAGGGCGGCACCGTCCTCCTCCCCGTCAGGGAGGGTGAGCTCCAGCGCTCCCGACGCGTCAGGAAGAGACGCGGCGGCGCGGGGGACCCCGAGTTGCTCCGCGGCCGCTTCCGCCGCCGCGTTGCCCTCCGCGCTCGTCACCAGCAGCTTCGCCTCCGAGTCGGACAGGTAAAACACGAACTCCTCTTGCGTGTAGGCGGAATTGAGCGGGATGGCCACGCCGCGGGCGCGAATGACGGCGAGGAAGACGATCACGAGCTGCGGCACACAACCAAATCGACTAATCAGGAAAACCAATCAAAGATCAAAGAGCCATTACATGGGAGGGGAACAGAGCATACCTCAACGGTGTTAGGAAAAGCGAGCGCGACGACATCGCCGGCACGGACGCCCGATGCGGCGAACTGGGCGGCGGCGGCGTCGACGAGTTGGTGGAGGCGGCCGTGCGAGAGCTCGAGCCGGCCGGGTACAAAGACGGCCCGGCGGGAGGGGAAATCGGCAGCGGCCTTCTGGAGGACGGCGGTGAGAGTGGCGAACCCTTCCATGGTCACTTTCTACGCCAACAAACCAATTGCCAAACGAGCGACGACGATATGGCGAGCCGACGGCGTGAATAAATAGGGCAAAGCGTGGGACGGAGTCAGGGACCGGGGAAGGTATCCTATGGACATGTGTATAATTCATTGCGGTGGGACTAAAATTAACCCAAAAAATATATTAATAACATAATTTTTTTTATTAATTTTAAATTAAAAGGACTAAAATATTTTTAAACTATCTATTTTTTTAAAAAAAATATGTTAATTTTAATCTCTTTTACTCGAATTAAAATAATTATTCTAACTCCTAGGGCAAAAGACGCCAGAGCAAATGTCAAAGATGTCTTTTTGTTTTTCCAATTCTACTTTATTTTGATATTTGATCTTTTTAAATCAAAAGTACACCCTACCTCATTATTTTATGTATAATTATTTAATTATTTTTCATTCACATTATTTGAGTTTAAATGTTATAATAATTATGATTTTATAATTGTTATAACGTATAGAGTTTAACTTTCTCTTAGTTGATGTGTCAATGAATCATAAAAAAAGGGGAGTTCAATATTCGGATCGCTTCCTAATATTTCTTTCTTTTTTATAGGGGCTAAATAAACTCCTCTCCACTGTGGATGTTTTTAATTTATTAAAAAAAATTTATGTAATTTAGCCACCTATCATTCACATTGCAACAATTATAAAACCCTAATTGCTACAGCATGTTTAAAATTTAGAAGAAGATAATAATGAGAATAATAATATTAAACAGTATTAAAGGTTCAATAATTATAAGCATTTGAATAATGAGGTGGGATGTTTTTGAGGGAAAAAATTAAAATAAAACACCCTAGATGATTTAGGGAAAAAAAGAGCTCTTTTAATTTTTACTCATACTTTTTCATATATTTATTTATTATTATTATTTTCTCAGGGTCTTGTCTTGGTAAAGGATCATGCATGAAAGCCGTGCTTAGACTAATATGAAACACAACAGGGTACTCTTTTAATACGAGTATCTCGTGCCATGTAAAAGTAGTATGGGCTTCAGTGTTTTGTTCTGCACGTCGAGTGAGCTGAGTTTGGTCTCCGGCTGCTTTAATCAATTGACTCGTGCACGGACAGTTAAAGCGTCTTCTACTTGGCTTCAAGCAAAAGACGACAATTCAAGTAGAACCTCCACCGAGTGCTGCCTCTTCTTCTTCTTCCTATAATTTGCCTTTCTTTTCTCCTCCATGGAAAACGAAAACAATTCAAAGGGGTCGCTGCTGCAAACTGAGGACCAACTTGCAAGTGAATTGCCTCTGTCTTCTGCTGTGACTTTTGAATGTTTTCAAAGTTCAAAGAAAGGGGTGTGCAGTGCAGTGTGTGTCCGTGGCCTATGAGAAAAAGTGATCATTTAGTTGAGGAATTGGATTTTTATTCATTGAATTGAACGTGTTCTAACTCATCTTTCTTTGTAGTTGTTAACAATTTGGTACAGTAAAAGAGACAGAGACATTAAACTAATTTCTGGTAATTGTTATTCTCTGAGACGGATTTTGTTGCTTATACGATATTAAAGATATGATTAGTAATATCAATTGAGAAAAAACAAATCATTAAAAACGCAAAGAGTACTTCCGAAACGATATTAAAGATATGCTTAATCAAACTTAACAACTACTAACATGTCTTTAAAAACATATTAAAAAGTACCATTAATTTTTTTATCTTGTATCTTATCGACAATACCCTTTAATTGTTTCTATTACATTTGAAGCAGTACAACTACAGACTCCTGACTTATTCAGGGTGCATCAAGAAGTATCTTTTGCAGCCATTTATATGAAGTATTTCATCCATTGCATTAGATATGAGATCACTATTTCGATTTTTCATTCTTCGGATCTTCCTCTGCGCTCTCTTGAATTCTTCCGAAACCAAAGATGTATCTCTTGAAAGCCGACTCTGCCGACTCAATAGCCCACTTGATCTGAAATTTGAAATCCATCAAGCTTGTGAGCACATCAACAGATAGATCAAAAGGAAGTAGAACTCTAATTTATACAAAAATGTTACGGTAAGGGCAAATGAAAAGGTAGAAAATTGCACTAACCATAACAAAGAATAAAACTATGTTAACAACTTCATCAATACTAATCTTAGTCAGACTTCCAAATAGGGGATAAGATCCACAAAGCCAACCTCAAATAGTGGAGACTCATAGTTTTGTTATGTGAATCTACAGATTATATTGAAGCGACAATACAAGTCCACAACTTTTTGGTTGTTCCTATCACTAATTCGGGTGTATGGTGTAAGCCATTCCATATACGCCAAGACAACCGGCCACCTCTCATCAACAATGCCCAAACTTGGGTCTGATATGTGTTCTACACGAGTCTTTACATGCACCAGTGATAGAGGAATAAACTGACAAATCAGTGTCAGAGTGTCAATATCTAACATTGTCAATATCTAGCAAGATCATTCTGTCTGATTTGCTTAGGCTGTGATACATCATGTCTTGTGATGCCGCTAGCACTAACAAAATATATTTTGTCATTTTGATGGTTCTGACCACCAAATCAAACCACACTAAGTAAATCCTTCACCACTCCAGCAACCATGCAACCATGATGTTTCACTTCCGCTCGTATGACCCTTGGCAATGACTTTAAACACACTCCTCTAAGAAGATTAATGGTGCTAGCACAAACCTCTGTTTACTTTAATCAATATAAAGGTTTTGGCTTCTCGGTTCATTGCAATGAATTCTTTGTATCTTGGTTCATTGCAATCTCATCCTACATTCCTCTCTTCAGCCAGAAGACCTCTTCCTTACCACATTCAAGTTAGTTGGCAACGACTACTTTGAGAGTTGCCTTCATATCATAAATGATAATGTCGATATTGATGATCCTCAATGAGCATATCCTCATAACAGAATTCCCACCACAAGTCATGTCAAATAATTCAATCCTCATCACATGAATACTAGAGAAGTTTTGGCAGGCTGTCTTCTTCACTTGTGATGTTCCATAAGCACTAATGCACTATTAGATACGTTCGCCTCCTCTGATATCATGAGACCGAAGCACAGCTAGAAATCAGCTGGATATGACATGTTTAGATCTAGTTCAATAAAATTTTCAAGACAAATCTTGTTACCCCAACCCCACATTCTGTAGTTAATATTTGGATGGCTCCCTCACATGGCACACCAGTAATACTTGTTCATTTAGGTTTTCATGCCATCAGTCAATGATATTTCAGAGGTGATTCCCTCAACAACGCTTAAACTTTGTTGCAGAAAAAAACAATTTGCCCTAATTTTTTACACAGCAAACAAAGATTTAAATGCAACGAGTTGAAGGAAAAAAAGCAAACTTTGCATCTCTAGATAGTTGAAAATTTTCCCAATCACAACAACACTGCATGCAACTAAAATAAGTTTTCTTATATTTTGTTTCTCTAGATATTTAACTACGCATGAACTAAAAAAAATCTGAGATTCAGACGAAGATTAAGCATTTAAGCGACAAAGAAATTAGAGAGGAAAAAAACTTCAAAAGGGAGGGTTCAAGGTTCCTAATGAACTCACGGGGAGAAGAGCTTTGTCTTGGGGGCCATAGTCGGCAGTGAGGAGGAGGTAGGCGGCGGTGGCGGTGCCGACCATGGTGGTGCGGCGGATCAGCTTGTCGGTCCTCGGATCTATCGCCATCCCTCCTCTTGCCAGTGGATGCGACGCGATGCTTCTTACATACGAACGAGAAGGTTCGAGTTCGGAGGCTTAGAAAAAATGTTGTTTTGTGCTAATTTGTTTTATAAAATTTATATTATATCAATGTAAATTTATGTAAAATAATTTTTAAAACAACTTTTTTTATGTGATTGCAAACTATACAATGCCAAAGATCACCATCCACATACCAAGAAAAAAAAACAATTCTCAATTGCTCGATCCCCCTGAAACATCATTCATACCAAAAAAGGAAAAAAAATCTATCTAGTAGATCTTTGATAGATACAGACTGCTTCCAACCTTGGCAAATGTAGAGTAATCACCCTTGCTCTTGTTGCCAGATTTACTAACCAGTTTAGCAGAGTTTTCTATCCTTGTAGTGTAATTAATTCCAGGTTATAACAAGGTAAACACACCTGCAAATGCATAACTGAAACACTTCAGTTAAAACAAAGTCATTCCATTAATTACATTGTAATGGTTGGTAGTTAACAATTCTAACTACTCTTTAGAATCCCAACACCTCTGAAGTATCACAGTCATCAGGAACTCAAATGGTGTTTAGCAACAACAAAACATATTTTAGGAATTAAAAAGCAAGAGGAGATCTACCTCTCACAAAGAAAAGATAAGTGTCCAATTCTTCCTATCCATCTACAAGTTGGAATTGCAAATTTATCAATTCCATGATTTGTAAATGAGTTGTAGTACTTCAACTGTTTCATATACATCTTTTAAGTAAGATAACTTGCTATGCAAAGTAAAAAAAAAAGAAGCAATCCATAAACAAGGAATCTGCACATATAAAGAGATTCACAAATGTAAATGCTAAAATATCAACGAAGGGATTTACACATTTTTAACCAAACTATAATTGACTGCAACAAGCAAGCAAAATAATTTATCACTAGTCATCGCGCACAAGCATTACATGTATAATTATGAATATTTTAATATATATAAATTAGCCCAAGTAGCAAATTTCTATGACTGACCTTCCCTCATACAAAATTAATTTAATTTTTTATATCAGATATTTATTTAATAAGAACATATATTACACTTGATATTAACCAAAAGACTGAGAAAGATATGCTTTCTAACATCGTTGATCCAAGATATTTATGCAAGTTTCTCCGCTCGCGGTGTTGTCAATCCTACAGTGTAGGACTAAAGAGAATCATAGCAATCCATATTTTTTATATAAAAAAATAATAAAAAATTACTAATAAGCTTTAACATAATGCATGAATACCTATTAATGAGAAAAATTCTCAATAATACGTCATAACTGAGTCTCGAACTCTAGATTCCTGATTGATTAATGAGATAAATTCCTGATAATACGCCGCAGTTGAGTCTCGAACTCTATATCCCTGATTAATCTTACTATATTATTAAAAATCTGGCCTCAATACAAAATAATTTTCAATTAATTTGGTGAAACCTATGATGAAATTACGTTAATATCCTTCAACTGCGGGTATTATTGAAAATTTTCTTCATTAATCAATTATTTATCTACAGTTCGAGACTCATTTGTAGTGTATTATTGGAAAATTTTCTTATTA
>JBBPFQ010713244.1:0-14527 GCA_037974815.1 Kaempferia elegans
TTATTTCCTTTTTATTTTCAGCTTTAATAAAGGATTGTAATTTGACTTTCAGTTATTTGAAAAGCATGTTAAAGATTTAGATTTAATTTCCGCAAATATGTAGAGCATGATTATTAGTTCCCGAATAAAGTTTTTTTAAAGAAATTGCTTTTCTTGTTGTATGGGCAACATTATAGAATATTAGATAGTAGTAGCACCCACCCTAGTAGTAGTAGAGGGGTAGGGTTGCTACAGTTTGATGGGCATTCAGGTAGCTAGAGAAGAATGTCATGGGGTCTTATTTGGGAGGGGAATTACCAATTCTGTTATAATGAGGATGCTGCAATAGGTTGGTATAGGGTTAGGCTGCCACTGAATAGGATTTTACAAGTTTGAGGAAAGCAACATGATATGCGCAGTGAGATGGATATAGTAGTGTCTATGGTGGAGACATTCGAGAGAATGATAGAAGAGATTATCATGGATGGTGCATGAGTGGATTGTTTTGAACCATTACAAAAGGAAAGGATCAAGTGGGCTCTAGTACCACTTAATGCAACCCCATGAGATAGCTCATTGAGGCACTCAGTGGTCTATTAAAAATATTGAGATACTAAACATTTTGATTATCAAGTCAAAAATGAGACATTACATAATAAGAGTAATAAGTATCTTCCAAGTTGAAAATCTGTCTCATACCTTTTAGTGTCCCACACATTGTCAACACAACTCCATCGTGTGTGAAGAAGAACATCTACAGGTATATGACGCCATTTGAAGCAATCATCACATTGAACCCATTGATCTTGTTCTCTAAATGATATTTGGAAGAAAAAAATAAACATAAAGATCCATTTTCTGTAATATTTTGATTTAAAGAAAAGTTAAAGATACCAATAAAATAACTAATATTTCAACATAGTAAGAGCTTACTCTAACATTATCAGAATAATCAACTTATACCAATTGCTTTATGATCAAATATTAATTTGTCTACCAGTAAAAAAGTAATTGAAATACTTGGAAAAAAGCATTGTAACAATGTAAATTTGTTGTAGTAGATCAGAACTACTTCAATGACTACAAATCCTGTACTATCATTTACAAGATAACTCAGGTGGTGATGATCATTACATAATCAATAGAGAAAATAAATATCTAGGAGTTGAAAAAGATAATATGCTTCAACATTTTCTTGGTTGGTTATATTTATCAACCATGGTATAGAGCCTGTTTAACTAATTTTACTAGCTTTCGATCTAACAGATATCTTTCTTTCTCTTTCTCGATACAAATAAGCTTACCCTGAAGATCGAGCTGTAAAAATGGTTTTCTTGCCAAAAATTGGGGGTTCCTACAGCCAAGCATGAAAGAGGTTAGTGGAAGGAAAATTTTCAATATAGTAATGTCCTAAAAGCAATATAAGTTTGGCAGGATGGAAAACTCTGCGGAAGTAAAATAGACTTCCATTACAACTTTTTAGGAACATCAGGGAATGAAGCTGTGACTTAAAGAATTCTTGAGGCCAGTTTGGACATTTGCTTTTGTTCACAGAAGACCAATATAATACCACATAGATAATATTGGTACAAATAGCAAGATTGGACGATACTATTTTTTTATAGATTCCTGGTTGATTCTTTAGAGTTCATATGATTGGGTCTTCCACAAGTTTCCAAAGGAGTCATGTGGATATCCATTTTCTCAACTAAATCCATTGAGCATGCCTAGTCCGGATCCAACTTGAGGTCCAGGTGGAGATGGGCCAATTTTGACAATCCTTAAGGTCAATTGTTCTACAGAAAATGAAATAAATGGCAACAGCTAATGAAGAACTGCTAGTAACATAATTTCCGGCATCAGTTGCAGCATGTATTTGTAACCTAGTAAGGTAAAATTACTTACAAATTCACAATTGTGTATGGCTATAATCAACACAATTTTGACAAGCAACAACAAAAACAAATACTACATAGAAACCAAGGATTCATAAAAACAACAAAGAAGTAACTTCCCAATTCTCTATACATACATAGTATATGCAAGGTTAGTTCGTTTGGAATGGTATAGTTTCACTAGTATATTGTGCAAGCACAAAATACAAAAAAAAAAAAAATGAATTCATATTGACGTGTATCATAGCATGCCAAGGAGTGCCATTATAAAATGATATTCATCTAGTATCCAAGAGAGATTACCTATGCTAATTAGTATCTAGTTTTGGTATTTTTCTAGAACGAATTTGTGTCGTTTGGCATGGTATAAAATTTCAAACCATGAGTAAGTATATGAAATATACCCACATTGCTACTTCAAAACATTTGCTGGGGAGTGGATATCTAGAGGAACAATAATGTACGAGTTGTGTTCATGAAAAACAAAGATCTCAACCAAATAGGAAAACAAGAAAACAGAACTAATTGATCTGGTACGAGGCTACCTCAACTTGAATCAGAAGTGTACAGGGAAAACGGGAGAAATCCTCCATGAACATTGCATATCTAAATGACACGCAACAATATTAACCAAGCTTTTTGACAGAATGGACTTACTTCATATTCTTCAATTTCATGGTCCTCAATTGTGACGATGCTAGGTTTAGCACTTGGAGGTGGACGAAGCAACTCTTGAGCCTCTTCCCAAGTCATCTTGAGCTCCAGTGCATCTTCAGTGTCCATGAGCAACCTCTTAGATTTGGAACCAATGTTTCGGCTACTACTTTGCAAGGGCTGCCAGAGCAATCCTTCAATTGACCTTCCTCCTTTGTGCCAACAAACTTCTAAATCAGATTGATTCAGATGTTCTGGTTGAGATGCCAAATATGGATCTATAGCTCCCTTCATTGACTGAAGAAGTCCAGAATAACCATTTGCTATGGTCATGTTCTCATCAATGCCAGAGAACAATGTTTCATTGCCAAAAGTACCATTAGCAATTGCAGAAATCTGACAGTCCTGCTCCAATCAAGAAGCATATAAAATCTAGTCAAACTGAGAAAAATGCTCAATATAGATCATGTTAACACTAACTCTCTAAAGTCCAAACCAATGAGAGAGAAAAACTGAAACACATAATAGGAGAACATACCACCAGGAATTAACAGCAAACACAAGTTTCTTACCTGTAGTGGAACGGTGTTTGTTGCCTTTCGATAACCCATGACAAGTTTTCCTTCAGGATCTATTCGGCTAAAAGTCACTGCAATATGATATCGAAGATAAGACAAATAAGTTTATTGAAATAGTGTTCATTCACTGAAACATTTTCACAGCTTCATTTATGTGCCTGCAATTTCTAAATTTTGGGTCATAAGTAGCTATAAATATCTTGCAAGAAACATCTTTAGTTATCGCACAATTCAGGCAAATTTCCCCTGAAAATTCAAACTCTGTTATCATAAGTGTGTAAAGCAAAAATGGGCTAATTCCATGGTGTAAAGCTACCAAGTGGGAGAAGCCTCAATTATTTGTAATTTTCAATATTCTATCCAATTATCTCCAAATGTCATAAATTTAATCACCTTCAATTTTCTCATATCTGTCTATGCTAATTACACTTACACCAAACTTGTTTGACAGATTTAATTTATAGAGTGTGCTCTATTTTCATGATTGTCATTTTTATTTTGGAAAATATTCATTTTAAAGGGTCATCTCATGCTTGTTATTATAAAATTCATGCTTCATTTTGCACCTACACCATAACATTTCCTTCAACACCAACACATGCTACCAAGTGTATACAAGTAAAAAAAAGGAACAATTTAAGATATTTTTAAACAGTTGTAATCTGAGTCCCATGCTTGATTATGTTTTTGTTTTCTTGATAATCTTTGAAATGGTAACTCAAGAATTGGAAAGAAATCTGAATTGCCAGTGAGGGTGATGAAATCCTGTAATACAGTAATAGCATTTTACACCAAGAATAGTCACGCTTAAACATATTTAGTGACTATTCTGTATTCATAATTGCAACACATTAGTTTCTTTTAATTCAATATATATTTAACCTTACACTAGTATTGAAACACAAAATTTATTGTTTGACTTACTAGTATATCATTTTAGATTATGTCAGTACGATTCATACATTATATTTAGAAAAATAATTTATATCAACAATGGGAGTAATATTGATGATCTCGACATAACTATTCTAAAATATATGTGTTGTATAAAATTTTAATTTATCCTTTTAAGATTTCTCCCATCAAATTTTGTTTGTATCTATTTAAACATTGATATCGAATCAATTCCTGTAATGGCTTTACTTTGGTTGGTGTAATTTGTTGTTTACTCTATAAAATACTCATGTGACTGATTGATTATATTTTATAAGGATGTTTACAAAAACTGAATCAACATTCCTGGTAATTTGTTTGTCATACTAAATATGCCATCTTACAATATTGTTGATAATTTTTTAATAGGATTGTTTCATGTAATCAACCTTGCAATGCAAGATCAATGATTTAAATTTTGTGCCTTGTCGATAGGCATGGGCAGAATTTATTATTTCATCGGCCGATCGACACTGTGATACCACTCCGCGAGGCTGTAACTACCACGTGACGGTCTCTCCAGGGTCGCGGAGAGAGTCGCAACCTTCACCGTAGCCGCATAGGGTGTCACAACCCTGTGGCCATCTCTACAAGGTCGCAACACTCACGCTAGCAACCATAATTTTTATTTTAAATTTTAATTTTAGAGGTTGCAATTTTTATTTTTTAAACAAGTATTTCTTTTTCCCGATTAATTTTTCTCTTCTTTATTTGTTTCTCTTTTATCCATTAATCCCCCCCCCCCCTCCCCCCTTTTTCATTCACTATTTTTTTTCCTCCACCAAGTAAATAAAGAGAAAAAAATACCTCTTGAGGTAAATAGAGAAAATATTGAGAAAAAAAGCTTTTTAAGAAAACAAATTATATATATATATATTATAATTTCTAACTTTATAATATATATAACACTATTAATAAACTAAATTATTTTATACATAAATTGTATTTAATATAAATTAAATATAACTTAAACCTATTAACCTAAATCGACTTTTATTCAATAACCTTCAAACATTTCATGAGATAATATCAAAACTTAAACTCAACATTCAATATCTCAAATATAACTCTAATAAACATCTATAGTGATCAAATATTGATAAAATATTTTTAATTAATATATTTTATATTAAAAAAATACCAAAATCGTATAAGCATGATATAGGTACCGACAGTGTATCATTTTGGTCATGAATCGAAACTCTAGGGTTCAAAATTTTAAACCTTGTGCAAGATTACTATAAAATTTATCGAGTTAATCTATTTGCATGGTAATTCAAAACTTCAAATTTTCATGAACTAAACAACATCTCAGGTATTAAGGCATGCTTTACTTGAAACTACCTCCGACCAGAAAGAGCATCCCCCCCCCCAAGGTTCTCAAATAAGTATCATTGTCAAATTTAACTTGAAAAACAATATTATCATTATCTAGCCTTTAGACAGAGCAATATCTTTAAGTGTGTGCAAAAAATAACCTGTATCACCAGCTTGCAGCTGAAGAGATTGAATGCAAGGAGTAACGCCCTCTAAAACATACATTCTGCTATTGTTATTTGGCCAAAATCTGAATTGAAAATGCCATTCTTTGCCCTTTGTATCTTGTATTGTTAATGGAACACCTTCCGGTTGAGAAATTGGAGGAAAATATGCCTAAGCAGAAATTCCACAAAGAAAATGTAAAAAAAGGGAAACATTAAAACAATATGGACAAGTAAATATCTAGATAAACTGAGCTAACTTTATCCATACTGTCAAGAAAATAAACCAAACCTAAATAGACACATGATATGTGCAAGTGTAACATTCTCAACTGATCCTCTTAGCATCAGAAAATGCAGAGCACTTATTTAAGAGAATCAGTTAAAAGTAAATATATATTTATGCAAATCAAGTAAATCTGAATATTACCTCTGCACAAGCTTTTGGAAGAACTAAGCGCCCAATACGACCTGCATCACTAGCACTCAAAACCTTCTCAAATAGTGGCACAATTGTAGAATTTGAACTTCACAGGTCAAAGATTAAGGAAAAAAAGAAATATATTTGAAAACAAGAAACATGCATTTAAAGACAACAACTCATGAAAGATGGAATAAAATGATCATATAGTTAAGGATACTCTCCCGATATTTGTTGTAACTCTTGGTCTGTGATTCTTGGCCAATAACGTGGAAGTAATTGGTTACGACCCTCAGCAGGTGGCCTTGCAACTCGCATGTATGGAGGTGAGTTCTTAGATAAATCTGAGAATGTTTGATTACTCGTTCTAGGACACTTCATGACAAAGGAACGAGTCCTTTGCATTTGCTGAAAGGTGGCAGGTGCTTTTCTTTCATCCTTTCCTTCAGATATTGAACATGCCATGGGAAGGGAAAGAAATGGCCTTTCTGCAATATTAAAAACTTCTCTATCGCCAATTTGGTTTGTATTTCCCAAGCCTATGCTAATACATCCTTGGGATAATGATTCACATAAAGAATTATCTGTCGTTAAAGCTTTCTCATCCCTTGGAGAGAATTGGGAGGAGGCTGATGGACCTTGGTGTCTGTTTGACAAACTTGAAATCACTACATCAGGTGAATGTTGCTCTGATTTGATTTGCGCAAATGATCTGATTCCACAATCACTATGTTCTAGATCCAGTTTACTCGTGCATTTCCCCTTTGAAAAAGTTCCACCATCAATTTTGAAAACAGCAGTATTAGCTGACATTTCACAGACATGAGTTGTCACTGCTGAATCAGTATCTTCCTTAAAAGTCCTAGCTGAAAGAGCTAGTACCCTTTGATGGTTTTGAGACACAAAATTTTGAACTATTCCATTAGTCATCTGAAAGGAAAATATTCAGAATACTCCATGATATGCTTCCTCAAAATATATGTTCATATAGTACAAAAATCAATTCGGAAGGTAACAGACGCCTCAAAAGAAAAAAGGGGAAACAGATGCATGTAAAATCTAATGATTTCCACAAAGCAGTAATTTGAAGTACTGACCTGAATGACACTGGTATTGTTGTTGTATCATTAAAAGTCCTATTTATCTTGTAGTTGTTGTATACTACCTTGTAGTACAGTTACGAGGTGGTTGTGCATTGTGTCATGCCAAATGAACCATTTAGTGGGTGGGGGAGGAAGGTGGGACGATCCAAGAAGAGTCTAGAAGAGAGGATGTGAGAATAGTTGTCAGAATCATATCACTCACACTTCAGTTAAGTCGCCATCAATTTTACCCTGATTGTGATTTTGTATGTATTGATTTACTTCCCATATTTGTATGACGAGTTAAGGCAAGGTGAACAATGAGAAGAAGAAAATCTTACCAAGACAATTAGCAACAGCCAAGGTGAATTCTTCACCTAACTATGGCTAAGAAGAACAAGTCACATTGATATATAGAATGTAATTAGACAAATCAATGGCGACTTAGAAGTCAAAGTCATCTTCCATTCCTCTTTTTCATGTAGCATAGTTGATATCTGCTTCTTTCTATCTTCAAGTAGGTTAATGCTACCCAGCATTGAGTCTTGGAAAGAGTGATGTTGAGAATAATTTTCTTATGTCAAAAACATTTGAAGAAGATATTTCATATATATTCATTTTAATTTTAACAATGGCCTGAAAAAATAATAGTTTGTACAATGCCAATGCAAGATATAATATATTTTTCGTCAAGAAACAACATCAATTTATACCATTTATAATATCATGCTAGTAAAATAAAATATTATATTCTTTTGCTCACTATTGGGTATCAAAACTATTATGAATATTATGAACAAAGTAGGGTCCTTTCTTAACATATTTTCTAAATTATATGAAACTGAAGATTCATGATTCAATATTCCTGATTAAAAAATTCATAAAAATGATTCATGATACAAACCTTGATTTGACAACCTATATTAAGCAACTAAATGAGATATGATTATGATAGAGACACATGCCATAAATCCAAGGTTTAAACATACAACAATGCTTCTCTCTAGTAAATTATGTAATTCATGTGAAAGATATAATCTTACAAGAGGAACTTCTGAATTCTTTATGCAGCTAATACATTGAACTCCTCCAGTATCCAGTAGATCAAAGAAAGACTTTGAAGCAATGCACCCACAATGTAAGTTCTGTAAATAACAGTTACAACAACAAGTCAGAATGCAGAAATAGTTTACGAATTAGGAAAGTTGGAAATTTATGCCCAAGCTTTTGAGTCCTCAGTACCTTACCACAGGAACAACATTCCCTCCACCCAGACTCTTTCTGGTGAAAAATGTCACAAAAAACTAACTGCTCATACACCATCCTGAGTATAGGAGAGCGCATTGATAGATGAATTATAAGAATCTTATTGCAAATAAGGACCATAGTCAGGAAGTAATAATGGTGTAGAAAATAAGAAAATGCATTAAGTATCGTCCTGTATGAAAGGCTATCATCTCCATGATACGCCAATCAATGTTATAACATTGGTGACTGATAAAAAAACTAATCAGACCAGAAATTAATTTTCTGAAGTTGAAACTTAGTGCATTAGAAAAATCCACTTAATGGAAGTGGGTTGATGATAACTACACAGTTGAAAATTTGTTATGCCTCCAGAATGGTCTCCAAATGATTAAGAAAGGGTCATTTAAAACAAGAGGGGACCACCCGAAATTGTGATCTCAAGGATTTTACTTATCACAAAGATGACAAGGGAATGATATGTATCTTCTTGGCGTTATGATCTCGAGAATCTTACTCATTACGACGATGAAGGGATTACTAATCCTACCCTAAACCCAATTCCCAACAGTCACGTGAGCAATTACATCATTGGAATAACTGTAGAAATTATGAAACGTTCAAGTTGCCATATATAAGTTAATAGTCCATAATGGAGACAAACCAATTCTTATGAAGAAAATTTTGAAAAGTTGGACATGAAGAGGACTTGAAACAAGTTAATCAGTAATTACTGCAACCATTTTTACATTGAAGTCTGATACACTATCCTGTTAAACAGAGTAACATAGTTTCGATTGCAAATAAAAGTGGAAAAGGCAGGCTGCACACTAAGTATTGACAAGAGAACCTCATCACAGAAGTATCCTCTACAATCTTGGTGGATGGAGTTACAATTGTTGAAAAGTTCAAAAAAAGCACTAGCTGATCCAATCACATATATTAACCAAAGTAGCAGTCATGCATATCAAGCTCACAACATGCAATTGTCAATATTTTTTATCTGAAAATTCCATCTTCTTCACTTGAAAACGGCATTAGCAAATTTGCACAAAGAAGAACAATCAACAATTTTCTTAGCATCCAAATATAGTTCAAACATACCAACTTAACACAAATAAAGCATCATCGAAATTGAGTTAGCAGGGAAGTAAAGAAAAAAACAATAGAGAAAGCCAAACTGTAGACATGGAAATCGAAATTCATCTAGAAATGACAAATGGAAGGTTCAATCTTGATTCTGAATGCTCAATAAACAAAATAAAGAAATTACCTCCAGTGTTCATTCTAAAAGTCCAGTTTATCCAACTCAGGTGCCAAATATCAAAGCCATAACAGCTATTAAAAATGCAAACTGTACCAAAATAGTATGAAGAAAACGAACAGTATGTAAGAAATGCAATACCCGCATTTGACGCAGAGAGAAGCGAATCCGCCTGATCTCAGCCCCCATCCCCTCCTCCACTCTCCCCCAGGCTCCGTCGTCCCACAAGCAACATTCATGCACTTCCCAGCCTCCATCAGCGACTCGTCCAAATCGCCCTCAAATCGAAGGTCAAACACCGATCCTCCCAACTAAAATCACACAAATAAAATTGGATAAACAATCGAGCTAAAAAGGAACACACAAACAAGATCCCTCCTTTCACTTCTCTTACCGATCGCTGCTCTCCCCTTCACCGAAACCCCATCTGCCCGTCGGTCAGAGCTCAGAAATCAGCGGAGAGAAAGGAATCAACAAGAATCTCCCAGTTGAAGTCGATATAAACAGAGAAAGATCCCCCTTTTTCAGTTCAATTCCCGATCACCTCCCATCGCCCCCGGAAGCAACTCAGCTAAGGAGCTCAGCTATCCAGTTCGGCGGCGGCGGTGGCGGCGGCGAGAAGACCGAGAAAGGAGGCGAAGGGACAGAGAGAGCGCTGCATGGACCAGCGAGGAGCAACCAGATGATGATGATATCTCTCCTCTGCCAAGGGGGGAAGAGAAGGAATCGAGAAAAAGACCTCCACCTTTGCGCACGAACGCCACGCGCACGGAGTCACTCCAACGGTCACAATCGCCCCGATGGCACGATCCTAACCGTCGGATTCCCCGCGATAGAACTGTCGCCGACGGCGGTGACGGCACTCGGGCACCAGAGCGCGTGGTAGCGATCGCACGGCCGCGATGGCCTCGCCCGTGACATGAACTCCGACGTGGTGGGCGCAATGATGCCGGGTGCGACGGTGGGTTCCATGCCGCGCACGAAAACGCGAGGGGATTGGTCGGGAGGACGCGCTGCGGTAGTTAAGCGTGGGGTCCGGCGGACCGCACGGTGTCCGTCGGTGGAGGGAGCGAAGGGATCCGGGCCGTCGATGGGGCCGCGCGTCGTGGTCTCGGCGACTGGACGTTGACACGGGTGGACGAGTGGCGGTGAGTGTTGCACAATGCGGTGGTTTACGGGTAACATCGCGTGCGTGTGAAAAGGTCAAAAAAGGACGCGACCCGTCGCCCACCAAGCGACTGTTTGAGGAAATGTCAGACATGGAGCCATACATAACGACGGTACAAAATTTGGTAACGAGTAAGGGAGTTTCCAACTGTAAGGGCTTAAAATCAATGGACCCACTAGTGGATGTAGTTGGTCGGGTCTTACTGAGATTATGTTATTAGTCCTTAATTAGATATGCATGATGTCACCACCTCAATCAAACTATAAGTGGGCTTCAAAGAAATTAAATCGGATGGATCTGGAATGATCAGGTTGATTGGTGATTGAGAAAAGTAATTTTTTTTTTAAATAATAATGATGATAACAAGTGGAGCTGGCTAATTATATTTTAATTTTTAAACTATTCTTTTGAAAACTGGCAATTGTGCAGGTGAAGTCCCGTCCACCTTTTTTTGCGTAGAATGGCCGGCATGTGATTCAACATCCCTGACAGGACAGAAAAGTGATCATCATCATCATTAATTACCAGACAAGTCTCTACTTAACGCATTCGCGAATGCCAAGGCCTGAAACGACCACGGACAATGATGGCGTCGCCTCGATGCTCGGGATCGATTGACCGCAGCCACTGGGTTCAGTACATGCATATTTTGCACGCGATAGTTCTTGATTCTGAAGGAGAATTATCACAGTTTGTAGTCTCTACAAGTAATACATTAATCACACAAACAGTAAGACATGAGACTGTGAGGAATAATCATATACTTTCTCATAGATTATTTGAGTCTTGGATCATTGAGTTGAGGGCTCGATGAAAGTGACTATCTTCTTCTCCAACTCAATTTTGTTGGCGCCGATGAGCTTGTCCACTTGTTGCCCATCTCTCACGAAGAAGAAAGTCGGAGTTGCACGGATGTCCCATGATGAGCTAAACTCCTGAAAAACAAATAGTTATCATTATGTACAAACCTTTTTTGCTTCAGTAAATATGATTCGACTAAAAAGTGTGGAAAGATGTTTCAAGAATTTTCAGTTGTGTTGTTCTACAGAGCACGGCATGCAAATCTGTTGATTGTTCAAGACAGAATACCATTTAACCCTGGAAAGATGCTCCAACTAAGAACTGAAGTGGCCGATGCGAAATATTTAGATATGTCGAACTTGTAGAGTTTAAAGCAATGTGAGCATACAAAAAAGTAGTGGCTAATACATATTGAGCGAAAAATTATGCAATTTTCGACAATAACATGTTGCATATCGGAGTCCATTCTTCTCTTCAAATGAGAGGACAAAAGATCACACACTGAAGAGCATCAATCAGTTCACACATTTAACTTCACTTTCAGGGGAATACTGATTGAAGAGCATCAAAGGTAGACTGAAATCTCTAGTAACAAATGCGGAGTTAACTAATGGCCACGTCTACGAAGAGGCAAAGTACAAGGATAAGCATAATCTACAGGGGAGTAGTACCTAAAACTAAAAGAGATAGGATGAATTTGGAAGAAGATCTTACTGATAACTCATCGACATCTATTGTCAAAAACATCAGTGCAGGATACTTCTCAGACAGCTCTGTATAAACAGGTGCCATCATCCTGCATGGCCCACACCATGTAGCACTAAAATTTGCTACGACCTGCAGGAGGAAAGACCTTTAGTCAGAATAAAGCTAGATATGCAGTAAGATACAACAAAATTTAGTTATCATGATACTTCCATGATAATTTTCAAATCACAAACCTCCTAAAGGTTGTAGTGTAGTTAATAGACACTTAAAATTAAAGATTAAACTTACAATCTCACCTATGTTAACGAGTTTCAAGTGTTTCAATAATAACATTGAAGTTGCTTCAGATCACAATGTTTGAAACTCAATGATTGACCAATAGAAAATCAACTAATCAATAAATAAGCATCTCAAATTCTGGAAGTAGGCCAAATTAGTACATCAATGATTTAAATAACATTCACTTCAATGATTTAAATTCTAGATGAGATTTTATTTTTAGTGTACATCATTTGAATCCCTCGAATGACAAAAACATATTTTATCATTGAAATGCAGATATTGGTTAAGTTGACATCACAGAAGAGCAAACAAGTCTAGGCAAAGTATGGAATGGTGGTGGAAGCATGAAACTAATCAAGATACCAAAAGTAAGGATCTAAAGTAAAACAAATTTGCAACTATCTTACCGTAAAACAACTTGCAGATAATAGTCCTGGAACCAAAAAGTGTGTTTACGTTTCGGGATTGCACAATGCTTATGTAAATGGAGGAAGTTAATATTAAATCTAGCATAAGATCTGACAGCAAGCATCTTGTTTGTAAGAATATCCTCTCGAGTTACTTACTATCTTTCCATCCTTTTTTGCTTGAGAAATTTTTTGGTCCCAGCCTTCTTGGCTAGTTATTACATGCACATTTCCACCTTTGAAGTCAACCTCCTCTTTTAGATCAGCATCTTTCCCTTCCTAAGCAGAAAGAAAAAGGGAGATTAACTTAGATTTTTTTTAACTAATACCCATTTCTTTTAAAACCGATATTAGCAAACCGACATTCTTGTGAATGCCAGAAACTGAGATTAAACTAGACAACAGTCAGATGTTAAAACCAACTACTTCAGACTGTCGCATGCAAGAAAAGATGAGAAAGAGAAAGTTGAGATACTTATTCAACTTTCTTTTTGACTAATTTTAAGATCAGAGCTATATTCTTCTATAGTCAATAGATAGAGAATGAATTTCATCCTAGCAATCACGGTTGAATTAAAGGGTTTATATTTTATACTTTCAGCATAACTCTTTGGAGAACTGTTGCTAATTCAAATGCATGCTAGCTATTAAAGGAATATCTTATATTAAGAAATATTGCATTGATTGATTCATGCAATATTTCTTTGATTGCAATCCTTTGTATTTATGTAAATAAATTATACTAGAATTAATTAGTCATAATTAGCATTAATTGCAATCATAAATGATTGCTTTGTAATAGGTCTATATATACCTTGTAACCTCTCTAGTTCAACAATACAACACATTTTCTCAAAACTTTTCTCTATTATATTTTTCATGCTCTTCCAACATCCATGCAGAGAATCTCATAGAATTCGAATTATATCATCATGTTCAAAATAATGTCCCAAAAGCATAAGATATAATCGTTTCTCCTCCTGAACTTTAAGATGTTGAGGTATCGTGTGCATATGATCCATTTTATAATGCTTAAACATATGCAACTTTACTATTCTTTCTGAGACACTTTGGACTTTAGTTGCTCAGGAGGACTCCGAAGGATACTAAGAGTTTGTTTAATTCTAACCATATATATATTGTGTGAAAAAATATATATTAGATTGGACACAAAACCAATCCTTGATGCATATTTGATCAAGTCTAAGTCAAAACCCAATTAATTGAAACACTAAATCATAAAGTTTAATTCCAATTAAATCCATAAATTAATTGAAACATAATATTTCACTATTATTGCAGCATGCAATACTTCACTGGTCATTACAATATTAGACATGTGAATTAATACTTCTAATCAATTGCAACATGATTTTTAAAAAAATGTATTTTTTATTCAAAAAATAAAAAAAAAACGTGGATTCAGATACCGAGCACGAATGGAGATCAATTCCTACAATACACATGCTCAAACTGTGACACGGTGATTTGTAGAAAAAATTGAAGTCACGGTAACTCCTCCTTTCTCTCTTGTTCCTTCCATATATTCCACTGTATAAGAAAGTGGTTTTATGTAGGTCGGAGAGAAAAACTTGGAGGGCACCTTCAGATATGTGAACTGCACGGACC
>JBBPFQ010713553.1:0-14522 GCA_037974815.1 Kaempferia elegans
TCCATATTATGACACATCTTTACACGTCTATGAGATTAACAATAATTAATATGTGAGCAATGAAAAAATGAAATGGGTTCCCACAATCTTGAGAGGTAAATTTTTTTGCCTTATTTGTTTTTTTTCATATAAATTGGATTTTACAATAAGTTCCCCTTGATTATAATTGTTTCGGTGATGAATGACGTGGAGGGTCGGCTTCAAGGAAACACACGACAACAACTTGAGATGACAAGGTGGACGTCAAGGATGAGGAAACCTGCGAGGTTAACACAAACGTCAAGGGAACATGCCGGAAGAATTCCGGCGGAAAACCCTCCGACGCTCAAGTCAGGCCCGGCAAAAGAGAGAAGTTACAGAAAGAGAACTTAGATGCCCTGTTACCTTGGTTGGCCTTCTTTATATAGGAGCGATGCTTGCCTTGTTTGTCGATTAGGGCTGACTTGGTCTTCTTTCCGAGATTTTAGGAATTTGTTATTAATGGAACAGAATCTTCGAATATTTCCTTTAAATACCACTTCAAATATTTATTATCAAAGGATAATAAATATTTTTCTCATAATAATGATCAATCTCCCCCTTTTTAATAATTAATACCGGAATTCCCGGGGAGGATCGTGTAAATCTTCTTTGAGCGGGCCCACACCTTTAATTAAGGGGTTTCTATTAATATCTACCAGAGTAGTACTCGGAATTTTCTGTGCCCGAGTAGTACTCGGGATCTTCTGCGCCCTAGTAGTACTCGGGACCTTCTGCGCCCGATTATTTTTCTTCTCAATTATTTTTCTTATCGCTATTTCTGGAAATGGTCATCTTTATCCCTCATGCAAATCCGAGCGGTCTATCTTTTGCTCGGACATCTTTGCTGGAATTAGTCATGGTTTCTTTCATCATAACATCTCCATGCCGCGTATCTATCCAAGTGGCACATCTCCCGCTGGGATATCCTCTAGGAGAGCAGCTTTGCAGAAGAATCATAACATGTTAGAATAACCACATATCAGATAATATTCTATCAACATGACACCCAGAAACTTCTCCTAACCCTCAAATGACCTTCTTAGTCTCCTTAGTACCCTGTACTCTCTAACTGTAATATTTCTTGTCCCCTCGATACAATCGAGACTTAACGATGGTATAAAAAGGTATGCATGCTTATACTAAAGAGACTTTTGGCATTTTTTTTATATTGTATAATTGCCAAGAGGATGGATCTTCTTATTCATGGTTCTTTACTTTCTGCTCTCCACTTTTTGCATACTATATTTTTTGCATCAACGACGGTTTCTGACTTGATCGACGAAATACCCGAGCTGAGATCTCTTAGTTTCTGGTGCTAACGTCGTCGGTTGTGTGTGTGCATGCCTTGGAGTGTCTTGGTGCTCTTGAAGGTAAAAGACGTGTGCAGGTTACCTTGCAGTATGTGGGTGCTCTCAGAGGTAACAGGCTTGCAAAAGTTGTAAGTGTTTTCTCTTCTCCAACCTTCACTACACTCTGATTACGACTTAGACTCTAGCTCTACATCATCTTCCCACCAATTTTCTCCTTCTCATTTGTCATTAAATTTATATTCCCCGTTTATTCATCTTTTCACTCCTATTATCTCTAACTCCACTTTATTTTCTATCCGAATTTCTACCACTCCATACAATCATCTTCTCTCACTTGAAACACTCTCAATTCTGATTATTCTGGACAAGATCAATAGGTATTCGAATATTTTGGAGAAATGTATGTCTTTTGAAGTGACTTTTTTAACAATATATAAGATATAAGTTGAAGTAGAAAAGGGTAAGTTTTTTTCTTCTTTGGCTCTCCTCTTTTCACTTAGTGCATTATTCCTTTGTCTTTTTTCTTGTTCCTTGACTTGACTTGATTATTAGAGAGGACTAACCAATTGGTACGTTTCTCGAGTCCCACATCACTCAGTGTTGACTTCACAGGGATCTCTCTTCACTTTTACACTAATTTGGATTGTGGATTGTGACGCGTGGATCCCTTGACCATCTCTCCTGTCCAAACATAATCATATCTTGTTTATCTGTAGTAAGATGGCTAATAATATCTGAAAGAGTTGATTGAAGAATAAAACATTGACCATTTGTGAAATTTTATATTTCAAATAAGGTTAGATGGATCTTTTAGTCATCAAATTTAGTCTTGAAATGTGTGATCTTTCAATTTGTTAACAATCACGAACCATATTCATGAATGATATTTATGAATAATATTTGTGTAATCATATTCATCAATAAAATTCTTATTAATATATTAAATAAATAAAAAAAAATTAAAACAAACAAATAAGTTTGTAATATCAAGCTCGATAAACTAAACAAGCTTAAAATGTAAAAATTTTAAAATCATACAAAATTGAATCGAGAGTTCAATAATGTCTCAACTAACCAAGTTCAAACCAAGTAGCTTGAACCAAGCTCATGCCCCCCACAAGCGTAACCTAGTAGGTACTCGGTTGATAAAGTTGCTTCATTGGGCAAGAGTTTATTCCTGTGGGGTTTATTTTCTTTAGGATTAAATGCCCTCCCACTTAAGAGGTTGTTCGGTATTATGATTTACCTTCCATTATCTCGCTATGTGCCTGCGATGAGGAGTGTTTGGGTGAGCAAAATTATCCTTTTGCTTCATTGAACCAAACTCAAGCTCATAAAAAACCCAAGTTAAGTTTAAACAATAATTTCAATGATTTAGTTCACTTTAGGCCTGACTCGATCCGCGACTTGACTTGACTCAATTACTTTAATTATCAAACATTTCTAAAAAAATTGGAAAAGAAAAATGTGAAATACGTCACTCTGGCAGTCTTTCACGATTGTCTGAGAGGGAACAAACCAGAAAACTAAGCAAGCCACTACATGGGAGGGTATTTTCACTGGTTACTTTATTAAATAAACTTAAACACTACAAAACTTAGCTTGTTTACCACCCTAAATGTGGCAAAAGACGATTCGCTCGCCCCCATCGCCTCCGCCAACCCGTCCACATGCCAACACGAAGAAGGTAAATCACAGGTGACTACTAGCCATTAGTGTAAATAGTTAAGATATGGGGGAGGTATATGCTCGGTTGTTTACCACCCTAAAGAATGTATAGGAGATATTTTCCTAACTAATTGTAGAACATTAATTCAAAGGCGGTGGATGATGAGACAATCATGATCACCTTGAATCATAGCATTATAGTAAAAAGCAATTATACTGATTCCAAACGTCTTGACAGTTTGTCCCAAGTGACAAAGGGTGGAAGGAGTTTTTTTTCTCTCAAAGATATGTGTTCGTCAAAAATTAACTCATGTCCCACTATAGTTAAATTGTTACCCTGTAGCTAGGGGTGTCAAAAATGAACCCGACCCGACGACCCAACCCGAGTCGACCTGAAAAAAATCAGGTTCGGGTTGGAACTTTTCGGGTTCCGGTTGGGTCGGGTTCAGGTTGACTCGAATTTATAGGTTAGTTGATTTTTTAGGGTTAAATCAAATTTTATTTTAAAAATTAAGTTGTTTTTATGCATATTAATATCAATGTTAGTATAATAGTGATGGAGTATTGAGATAAAAGTAAAGAATTATTAGTAAAATTGTCAAAAAAGTTATTTTAGATCGAGTTATATGGGTTATCTGGGTCGGGTTTGGGTTGGTCGGGTTGGCCGGGTTCGGATTGAGGGGTTTCGGGTTGAGTTCGGGTTCGGGTTGAGAGTAAAAAAAAAATTCTCAACTTGATCCGAATCCGACCCGATCCACTCAAATTGACACCCCTACCTCTAGCCAACTTAGAGGCACATGAATTAGTGGTTGATAATAATAAAAAATAAATACTACTGTAGAAATAAGTTATTTGATCACAACAGCTTTAAATAGAGGTAAATTGGAAAAGAGTAAAAGATTGAAAGATAAAAGCTGAAGTTGCGATCCACAAATTGTGTAGCGCATAATATTACTCATTTTATTTCTTATTCCCTGCTTTTTAGTTCGTCTGGAGTAGAAAATTTTAAGTTACCGTTTATCCCTAATAAAAGTTATAATTTAAAAAAAAAAAAACGCTGAAGTTGTGAGATTTTACATCTTAAAATAAGATATTAATCTATTGTGGATGATAATATTTTAATTATTTTCTAACAAACAAATAAATTATAAAAAAATTATGACCATTATAAATTAAATTAAGAAAATTACATATGTATTATATATTCTTCTGTTTTCCTTTCCATTCATGTAAATTAAAATAATAATCATAATTGTATTCTTGCGACGAAGAAATTGTGAAAAAAAATGGAAAAGAAAGAAAATGAAAACATGCTTCCAGGGGCTTAACTGAAAAAAACTGAAAAATTGGAGGAGAAAAATGCGCGTGAGAAAAAGTAAAATGAAAGTCCGATCTCGCGTTCACACCGCCCTCTTTTCTCTCCTCCAACCCTAGGAGGAGGCTGGAGAAACATAGCCACGGGGATCCCTGAATCAATCGATCACATTTTGTTAGCCTAATGTATTCTTCGTTGTTTTTTGTTTGATAATCTGGGATCTGAGATCCGTCTGGTGAGCGTTTCTCTTGAATGTTTTTTGTTTTGCATCTTTTTAGACATTTGGGATGTTTGTGCATCTTCAGATCTGTTTTTTCCCATCTGATTGAACTATATTCCTTGGTACCTCTTGCTTTGCTCTCTCTTGGTCCCTGTGTATGTAGATCTGCGATTAATTAGAGTTCTAGTTCTGTACGAAAGGGATCTTGTTTACAGGATGTGCTTTAAAGTCTTTTTTTCTGGCATCTCGTCAATTATGAGAATTCAAAGCTCAAATGTCGTTTTAGTTCACTTTTATTTTGCTTCTGAGCCTGGGTTTGTGAATTTGGGATTTGAGCGCTTTTAACTTCAGAATTTAATGCTTGTTTCGAATTTTTGCTAATGGTAGTTTTTTGTGCTCGTTGCTTCGTGTTTTACACTAATATATGTGTTGTCCCAGACTAATATGGCGCTGATATTGAATGTTTAATATTCTATAGCTTATCTTTGTATATATAATCATTTATTTTCATGGGACTGGCATCGTTACGTATTTAATTTTCTCGAAGCTGAAGTCAGTTAGTTTGAAAGTCCCAACTAATTTAAGTTTAACAATATTAAACGTAATGAGATAATTGTTTAGATAGAAGATGACGAATTGTCTGAGAGTTTAAGATTATTTGTAAAAAAGGATGGAGGGACTGAGAGAGATGTCTTATATAGAATACAAGCAGGATGGTTAAAATGAAGGATAGCGTTAGGTGTTTTTTGTGATCGCAAAGTACCTCAGACTTAAAGGAAAATTTACAAAATGATAGTTAGACCTGATATGGTATATGGAATTGAATGTTGAGCAATGCCTCGAGCACATGAGTAGAAGATAGTGTTATAGAGATGAGAATGTCAAGGTAGTGTGGGCATACAAGGATGAACAAACTAAGAAATGAAAATATTAGAGAGAAAATCGGGGTTGCACTTATTGAGGGAAAACTTCGGGAGAAACATTTAAGATTATACACACACACATGTATATGTACTTAGATGATTTAATTAGTCAATGTGAAACTATGATAAATGTGCTCGTCGAACGAGGAAAAAAGTGAAATACCAAAAAAATTTGGTTAGCAAAAATAAAATAAGATACAATTTATTTAAATATAAATGTTGAGTAGGGGATAAAGCCCAATAACGTAAAATGATCTATATAGCCGACCCCACTCAGTGGGATAAGGCCGCGTTGTTATTGTTGAAGTGAGTTAGTCTCATCTGTGCTGGATGATAATTGCTAGGCATTGATTTTCTTCGGATTGTCTTTTGAGTATTCCACATTGGACCTAGATGGCCGATTGGAATAATCTTTCAATCATTCATCTGTATAACACATATGACAGGATTTTTTCTTTGCAATGCAAGCAGCTTGGTTTGCAATCATTTTCCTGTATAAATGTAGATGGAAGCTAGTTTGGCAACTATTAATAGTGATTATACTGTTGTAGATTGTAGTTGCTAAAACTTGTTAAAGTTGTTTTGATACTAGTTTGTTTCCCACCATATCTTGTTTCTAGGGCTATTTTTCACCCATGGGATTGTCACGAGGGAAGTTTTTAATACATATCCTCTCTTGCTAATAATTTTTGCTGAAAATTAACAATGGTTAGCTTGATAAAAAAATTAAGAACATAAATTTTAACATCTACTATTTATTATTCTGTACCTGTAAAAATCTATACATAAAATGGATCAAAGAAAGCTCTACATTTTGTCCTCAGTGCTGGCGTAATGTTTCTATTATCAGTTTTATTTGATTTTGATGTAGGGGTAATACTGATTCCTTGGTATTTTTTATCTTCGTATGTAAAGATTCTATATAGTGTATATTTGGGGAACAGGTGAAGGTTCTTTTACTAATTGAGTTTATGCCTATTCACATGCTTGTATTTGAACTTATTTTTGTTGCTTGGTTCTTGGGTGATTGCACAATTTTTTAGCATTGCATGAATTCACGTAATTTTTTTCTTGAAATAACACTTCTAGTCCAACATGTTGATACTATCCTTTTCTATCTGGCATTTTCTTTTAGGATATATACTTTTATGTTGAATTGAGTAAAGTGAAGACTGGATGGCTTCAATGGCACCCACATCAGGGCAAAAACATGCTAGTGGTAGTAGTATTTCCATGGATAAGTTACCAGATGAAATGAATGATATGCACATAAGAGATGACAAAGTGAGTAACAGTATATAAACTATAAGTATTTGAAAGGTCGATTTGTATATCTGATCTTCATTTTATTTTAATTTAGGATGTGGAGGCTACTGTAATTGATGGAAATGAGACAGAGACGGGTCATATAATTGTGACAACTATAGGTGGCAGAAATGGCCAGCCAAAGCAGGTACATTCTTTATTTGCAAGCATTAATCCGTAGTATGGGTATAATGACCAATAAGTTCGATTATCAGGTCACATATTTTTTCCCGCAGTTCTCCATTTATTCTCATTTGATCTGTTACTAACACTGAATGCCAACAGACTATAAGTTACATGGCTGAGCGGGCAGTGGGTCATGGATCATTTGGAGTTGTATTCCAGGTAACTTCAGCATAATACTTAAATGCTACTTAGTTGCTTGAGAATGGAGATATTTCAAACTACTTGCAGTTTTGCATATCTATCTTTGCTCCATTGATATTTTCCCATGACTTTTCTCTGGTTGTTAGGCCAAGTGTCTCGAGACAGGTGAAACAGTAGCTATAAAAAAGGTTCTTCAAGACAAAAGATATAAGAACCGTGAATTGCAAACAATGCGTCTTCTTGATCATCCAAATGTTGTATGCTTGAAACACTGTTTCTTTTCAACAACTGACAAAGAAGAACTTTATCTTAACTTGGTTCTTGAGTATGTGCCTGAGACTGTTCATCGAGTAATCAAGCATTATAACAAAATGAACCAGCGCATGCCATTGATATATGTGACGCTCTACATGTATCAGATTTGTAGAGCATTGGCCTATATACACAATAGCATTGGAGTTTGCCACAGGGACATCAAACCACAAAATCTTCTGGTATATTGTCCACATTTTTTTATTATGGATAAATAGCTCCTGTTTGCTAAGATCTGCTTCCTTGATACTTTGTGAAGAGAATATGCATAAGAGACATTTTTTTATATAAAAAAAGGTGGACCATGCAATCCAGAAACAAAAGATGTTAAATCCATGTGATCATAAAATGTTCAATAGCTTTCAGATATAGTAGGTTTGCTTTGGTGTTGATATTTATGTGGATCACTCCACTGCTGATAATGGGTATACGTTGATTCGTATTTGTTTGATATGCTGTGTCTATGCATGCTATATGTATATGGATATATCAATCACTTATGGCATATGTAATTCACTAATGAGTCTGCTGTGTTGGCTTTTAACTGAAATAAAGATTCACATGTTATATGAAATATTCTTCTATTGTAATCCCTTGTAGCATTATGCATATCACTATATGTGGATGTTGTGTATATTTGTCTGTATGGCTACAGTATGCAATATGTCAATCCTAAACATTACTAACACTACGTGTACCAGGTCAACCCACATTCACACCAGCTGAAAATATGTGACTTTGGAAGTGCCAAAGTTCTGGTACATATTCATCTCTTGTTCTGGGCTATAGAAGGCTTTCTTTAATAGCTTTGTCTGAATTTTGAAATTTGTTTGCTTAACAGGTCAAAGGGGAACCCAATATATCATACATATGTTCTAGATACTATCGAGCTCCTGAACTTATTTTTGGTGCCACAGAGTATACAACGGCTATTGACATATGGTCTGCTGGCTGTGTTCTTGCTGAACTTCTCTTAGGACAGGTATAATACTTGGTTATACTCTCTTTTTTTTTTTCTGAAAGAAAAATTCATCCATGCTGACAATTTCCTTTTGAGTCATCAACAGCCTCTCTTTCCTGGAGACAGCGGAGTTGATCAACTCGTAGAAATTATTAAGGTACCTTGTTCATTTTTCCTACGTTTGATTTCTATGCATTTTTAATGTCATCTGTAGTCAATTGTTTCCCATGGTCCAGATTTTGGGTACCCCAACAAGAGAAGAAATTAAATGCATGAATCCCAATTACAATGAGTTCAAATTCCCCCAAATCAAAGCTCACCCATGGCATAAGGTATATCCATCAAGGCTCCATTTGGTTTTCAACATCAAACTGCTGTCTTATTCCCGAATATTCAGGATTGCTTGCATAGATTTAATCCTCCACTGATTTCTATACAAGATTATGTCACTTGTAATTATAGTTCTATCGTGCTTGTTTCTCAAAGTTAAGCATATCATGTTTTCATATAACTGCTCCACAGTCCACATGCAGTTTCAGTAATGTCTTTATCACATTTTGTCAGATTTTCCATAAGAGAATGCCACCTGAAGCTGTAGATCTTGTATCTAGGCTACTTCAGTATTCGCCAAATTTGAGGAGCACTGCTGTGAGTATATTGTAGAATCTCTTTTATGTGGTTTATCCGAGGCTATATACCTAACTGCATCTCAAATGAAAAGAAACGGACAACATAGTAATTGTCTTTCGTGCAGTTGGAAGCATTGATTCATCCATTCTTTGATGAACTTCGAGATCCAAATGCTCGTCTACCAAATGGCCGATGCTTACCTCCTCTCTTTAAGTTCAAGCCTCATGAACTAAAGGGAGTCCCAACAGGAATTATAGGAAAGTTGGTTCCAGAGCATGCAAGAAAGCAATGTACCTCTTTAGCACAGTGATTTGCCTCCTCTGTCATTGCAAATAGCTGATGTATGTTTATGAGGTAAAATTTGGGGAAAAACTTTCCTCTTATTATTAAGTTTGTTGGCACGTGTAACCCCTCGAATCTATATTTCTTTGTTGATGTTATTGCTATTATCGTCTGTCTGCAGCCCCTTGTAACAACAACTTATCTTGGTGTCAAAATTGCAGACCGATTTTATGAAACGTCGGCTTATTCATGCAGATTGATTGTGTTATATATACCTTATTATTACGCTTAACAACATATTTGTTTTGTTCAAATAGCCGTTCTACGAACTGTGACTGGATAATTAATTCTGCCTTTAATTACAAAATAATCCGAAATGCAATATTTACATAATTGAGTTATTCTTTGTGTTAATTTTAGAAATACTTACTCTGTCAATATTGTTTTTATTTTAAAAGAAACTATTCTACTTACCAAATTTCATTTCGTGAATCAAATAGCCTTTAAATTTCTTTACTGGTTCAGCAAGTTGAATCAGATTGATTCAAGATGTTGGGTAACTCGGTCTGTGACCACTTGGGTTTGATTAGTTTTTATCATCCGATTTACAATCCATAAAATTCCAATTTTTCTTAAACCGGATCAATCACTTGTGTTTCATCCTGTTGGATTGAACGAGAACCGGAGCATCAAGCATGTAAGAAGCAAATTTTTTTTTCATTTTTTTTTTCATGTGGCAAAGGTAATTCGTTCCCTCCGGCAATCCGTCTTTATGTCAACACGAAAGAGATAAATTATGGGTGACTACTAGTCATTAGTGTAAATGGTTAAGACATGAGAGATGTATTTGAACGCGTCGAGTTTCGACCTCTAGATCTTATATGGTAACCTTCTATGTCTTAACCATCGCATGACAAAGGTGATTCGCTCGCCCCCGGTAATCAGTCCTCAGGCCAACACGAAAGAGGTAAATCACGGGTGACTACTAGCCATTAGTGCAAATGGTTAAGACATAGAAAAAATATATGCTCAAACACGTCAAGTTTCGACTTCTAAATCTTATATAATCTTTCATATCTTAACATCACACCACTCCTAGGACTGAAGTAAATGTTTTTCAGCAACAAGGAGTTGGTGATTCCAATTTGCCTGCAATCTTCTGACACGCGTATGCCTGGCATTCGATTATTACTTAGGCCCCTATTACTTACTCCTACATCCAACAAATCCAAATTAAAATCAAAAATCAGTACCAGTGGATTGATTCCAAATCCTAAAACTAGCAGGCACTACTCTCCACTGCTACCTCCAAATCCCACACCTCCCTCACTCCCAAGTAAGCTTCTCCCTTTTAGATTTGGCCGTCTGGTGCATGTATATGTTGTCACTTTCCCTGTCCCCCTCTCGTACCTACTTTGCCCTTACTTGCTCTCGTGAACCAAACACCAAATCGTGAGACACAGCTTAAGTTTCTGAAACCTTTCAGCTCCCGTGACATAAAGTTGTGGGGTACCCAGAATTATATTAGTCGAACATAAAGATATTAAAGCCATCAAAACTTGATGCAAACTGTATAAAGACATCTGATTACAGCCATCAGAACAATGATCCAAACTGTATAAGTGAAATCAGACTGGAGAAGTAACCGTACATTTGCCATTTTATTACGTACCCAGTGTTCACAGTAGAGTTCGACGGTTACACTCGCTCCGTTATGACAGGAGGACTCTACGTACAACACGTGAATGTTAATCTCTGTGGTTTCCTGCTGCAATTTTTTTCTGCTCAAGTTTTTCCTGGCCGCGTGAAGAGATTAAAATACATAGCAGCGTCACGGGGTTCTCTGCATGAGCATGCTTAATCCACCACCTCTAGTTTCTCTGCTACACAACTTTTATTAATTCTTCTTTAATTTCTCTCATAAGCACTTTGTCTCTTCGATATGCTCATTAAACAGGTTGGTGTTTTGCCCATTTCCAAGTCTTTTTACTATTTTTTTTTTTTCCAAATCATCCAGTTTAAACGTTTGCGTTGGAACATATCAATGTTTTTTGATAGAAAAATCTAGATATAAAATGCCTTCAATTCAAACAAGAGTTAGCATTTTCAAGATTAATTCTGTAACTTGTCGCACAACTCTAGAACATTCTTTTCAATATAATGCATGGATTATTAATTAGTTTTGAGGCATAATTCCAGTTCCATTTTATAAATCCTAATTTTTGTTTCTTTGCTTGGATGCCCTGCGAGAAACTGTTTCAGAAAAAAAAAAAAAAAAAAAAGTCGGTTCCTAAGATTCATGTGATGGAATATTAATGTTTAAAAGTAAAAAAAAAATGCTGCATTCAATGAGAGAGCACATCACCTGCAGTTGCACCATAAATAACTCTCTCCACCTGTGGATTTGTGATTGCCAATTCAAACCTCTCAGAGCTAGCTTCTGCATCTTTCCTTGAGCTCTTCTGCACAATGCCAAATGGCCACCTATCATCGCTATACGCCTCCATTACCACTCTTGCACTTCTTCTACTCAGCCTTGAGAAATGTGAACCGAGGTATCACTACCACAAGCACCACGGCAGCAGCCCCAAGTTCAACTCTGGTAACCAAATCTCCCTGCCGCCGGCAAGTGCCCCAGCAGAGCCACCGTCCATGAGCAAGGATATAAATAGCACCGGGTCGGAACACCGAGTGTTTGATGTGCGATCCTACGGGGCGGTCGGCGATGGCTCGAGCAACGATGCCGGAGCCTTTCGAGCTGCATGGAAGGCCGCGTGCATGGCTAACTCGAGCGTGCTCCTCGTGCCGTCGGACGGCGTCTTCATGGTCACATCCACTATTTTCTCAGGTCCATGCAGACCAGGGCTTGTGCTTCAAGTAAGCTATAATTATTACTCGTTTAATTTCATGAATTGAATTTTAAGTATTAATTAATTAAATGGTTGGTCGGAGAATGTAGATAGACGGAGTCGTTATGCCCCCGGACGGACCGGCCAATTGGCCAACGGCCGACAGCAAGAAGCAATGGCTGGTTTTCTACAGAGTCAGTAACATGACTCTCCGAGGAGGCGGCACCATCGAAGGAAACGGCGAGGATTGGTGGAATCTCCCCTGCAAGCCTCACCGAGTATATATATCTCCATCTTAATTACTTCATTTCAATTTCATTATTTCAACGTTACCTTATGTGAATCTCACTGTACGTAGGGGCCTCACGGAAGCACACTACAGGGGCCTTGCGACAGCCCTGCGGTGAGATAGCTAGAGAAATCTTGATTGACAAACTAATTAACACTTCCTCATCGATCAATCATCGTCATTAATTAATTAATTAACCTTTTACATATCTTTTTCTAGCTGATCAGGTTTTTCATGAGCTACAATGTGACGGTAGGAAGGCTCCGCGTGAGGAACAGCCCGCAATTTCACATCAAGTTCGACGGTTGCGAAGGGGTGCACATCGAGGGCTTGTCGATAAGCTCCCCGTCCTTTAGTCCGAACACCGACGGCATCCACATAGAGAACACCAAGTCTGTGGCCATCTACGATTCCATCATAAGCAATGGCACGTACTACGTACCATCTTAATTGATTATATATAATGAAGCAGTGCATGCTGCGTATGATATATATGATCGATGATCGATGATGCCGGTGCAGGCGACGATTGCATTTCGATCGGGCCGGGCTGCTCTAACGTGGACATAGCCAACGTGACATGTGGGCCGAGCCATGGCATAAGGTAATTAGAAAGAATAATATAATTAATTAATTAATTAATATATGTGAATTTGGTGCACTTGCAGCATCGGGAGCCTGGGCGTGCACAACTCGCAGGCGTGCGTGACGAACGTGACGGTGCGGAACGCGAGGATCCGCGACTCGGACAACGGGCTGCGGATCAAGACGTGGCAGGGGGGGACGGGGTCGGTGTCGGGCATCAGGTTCGAGGAGATCGCGATGGAGAACGTGCGGAACTGCATCATCGTGGACCAGTACTACTGCCTGAGCAAGCAGTGCCTGAACCAGACGTCGGCGGTGTGGGTGACGGACGTGGCGTACAGCAACATCAAGGGGACGTACGACGTGCGGAGCGCGCCGGTGCACTTCGCGTGCAGCGACACGGTGGCGTGCACCAACATCACGATGTCGGAGGTGGAGCTGCTGCCGCACGAGGGGGAGATGGTGGAGGATCCCTTCTGTTGGAACGCCTACGGGGTGTTGGAGACGATCACCATCCCGCCCATTTATTGCTTGCAGGAAGGGCAGTCGCTGGCTCTTCTGGAAGATCACAACACCCCCGCCGCAATGGGATGCAGCTAGCTATAGCGACCAATTAGATCGATCATAATTAACCCTCTGGACTGACTGTCTCTGCATGGACTCTTGTGATATCGATACGAGAGCCCTTGCCATTGATCGATTAAAAAACAGTGGATAACAAAAAAAAATTGTTGGTTGCTCATGAATTCATTTAATTTTGAAGCATGCAACCATACTATAGCTATTTACAAGTCAATTTAATTATCAGATATAAATGAAATTAACGCCTCCGATAGAGGGAGCTAGGGATAATCTCTTTTGACAACATACATTCATATATCCTAGCCGGTGTACTCCTAAATCGATGAACAAGAGTCTTATGGACGAATCCAATGGAAAAGGCAAACAGCTAGCTAGCGAGTCTTGAAAGAAAGGGCAAACTGATAGGACAAAAACTAGAGAATAGAAAATAATAAAGAGAAAACAATTAGAAAGCTTTTGTTTGCATGTTTTTTTTTTTTTAAATTTTTTGAAAAATATGTATTTTTTAAATAATAGAAAATGACTTTTAGACATTCTATATATTTTCAAAAAATACTATACTTTTTTAGAAAACAGAAATAAAAAATACAAATTAAATATTATTTTTTTTTAAATATACATTTTACAGAAAATAAAAATAAAAAACATATAAATCCCTTTAAATTTTTACCATTTGCTTTGGTTCACCTCAAACAAAAAAACATCAGTTTAACACAAAAATAAGAAAATAAAAAAAATTCAAACATTTTAATTCAGAACTGAACACTCTTTAATAAATATCAAAGCACACCTTTTCAATATTTCTTAAAATTGTATGCGTAATTTGATAAATTGTCGATAAATCATAATAACTTATTCAACCGTTGGACATCAAATAATCGGTTAAAAAGCACTACCATTTGCTGCCAAAAATAATATGTACAAGCAAAAAAATAAAATAAAA